>JAAAKG020154783.1:0-30594 GCA_010014905.2 Druon quercuslanigerum | reverse complement strand
AGAATATTTAAAATTAAAATAAAAAATAAATATAAATAATTGTACCATCGTTGCGGTACGCATACCGTACCCTTATCAAGGTTTAAAATCTTGTTGCAGATTACAATAAGAGCATTGTGGTTTATCGGTGTGGGCCTAATTCGATTGTTCAATTCTTATTTCCTTTAGAAGCTTGCATATTTAAGTACGTTTTTTTTTTGAAACTGAGTATGATGAAATCTCAATAACTAATAAAGACAATCTTGGCGTCTACATTGGTGGTCATCCTCAATTCTATAGGTGAACATCACATTCAAATATATATATATATATATAATTTTAAGTCAATTTTTAAGCTTTCCTTGCGCAGAGAAAGTTTCCTTAAATTTGAAATTAAAATAAAGATGCGAAAAATAATGTTAATCGGTCTCTGCCTAACGTGGAACCATCTGCCTTACTGAGTTTAATGTTGATGCCTTTGAAATAGTGGAGGGCAAGAGAAATCTTTGCAGAATGTTTATATACAAAAGTTTGATAAAAAACGCGCAAAAACAAACATGTACGAGGGCTGTCCCAAAAGTATCCGACCTACCTCGATCTCTCGGCATTTGATTTATTCTTGAAAAATTAGTTTCAACAATCTCTTTATCGCCGAATTTTTCAATCGAGGAAACAGCATTATCGTAATGAAGAATCCAGTCACCGGTTTCCCAAAGTTGAGATCGTTTTCTCCTGATTGCATCCCTTAATCTTTTCATAACTTCAACGAAGTACTCTTTATTGCATATCTGGCCTATAGGCGCATGCTCGTGATGAACAACGCCCTCATAATCGAAAAAAATAATCAACATTGACTTGATGTTGCTTCGACTTTGACGGGCTTTTTTCGGCCGAGGCTCGGATGGAAGCTTCAACTGCGAAGATAGTTGTTTTGTTTCAGGATCATAACCATAAACCCATGTTTCACCACCAGTAATAACCTTTTTAAGGAAGTTTCATCACTATTGGTCATTTCCAGATTGTCCTAAGCGATCTCTAATCGAGTGTTTTTTTGTTGGTCTATGAGCAGTTTCGGAAATTGCGAAGAACGCAAAAAAGTCGAAGTATACAAATACACGCTGCGCGGGAACTAAGTCGTTTTATCGGTATCTTGGACTACTGACGAGAAGGTTAGGAGTTGCTGGTGACGTTCGTACCTTCCACAGGTCGCCTGAGTCTCTCCGCGCGAAGACATGAACGTAGGTCGGATACTTTTGGGACAGCCCGCGTATACAGGAGCGATTGAACAAATTACCGTAGAAGAAATTCGGGAAACTGGATTAGGCAACAATGTACCAATTCTCAAGAACTTAAAAATTATAAGGATGAAACACTCTCCTCCGCATCATTGAAATGCTGAAAAAGTTAATTGAACAGGATAAATTGGCCCTCATAAAACTTCCTTGTACCCCAAATCTTTTGGAATAATTATTCGAAATTAATTAATTAAATTTAAGGAAAACATATTTATTAAATTATTATTAATTTCTTAGAGACTTATTTCCTCACCACCCTTGAGTTTGATTATTCAGTACGTTTTTTAAATGCGCTATTCCTAATAGGCCTAATCTCCTACCTATCAATTTAACATAATTTTGTTTCTTGCAAATTTCATGTTTTTATTTTTCACTGTATTAACTTATATTTTATTAGAACGCTTCCTTTTTATTGTTAAGCTACATTCTCATTATCATCCTCCACATCATTATCATCCTAATCTTCATCGTCAACCACGTCTTCCTTATGAGATAGGATTAGCCAAAATAATGGATGCATATAGATGATCAGCGAAAAACGACTTTTCTACAAATGAAACCTACCTACATATTTCTTGTATTTATCAGATTTGGTTTTGAAAAGCGCTTAAGGAATGGAAGCGTGTGTAAACATCGCGGTTTTCTGAATTTAACCTTTGATAGTTTTTCCTCATCCCTCATTTTTCAGAAATTCGTTTATTTTTATCATGCATTTGTTTTTATTAGTAAACTCTCAAGGAATTATAAGAATCACCATGTGACAAGAAGAAAAAGCTGCAAATTTAAAGGTGCTCCTTCTTTTTGATTTCAACAAGCATTGGTACTAAAAGTATAAAGATCGATTACCAAGGTCAGTTAAAAAAAGCAGCCCCTCAATCACTTTGCGAAATTCGATCGCTATCTATAAGTTTCAAAAATTTACTATTATCTTCCCTGTGAGATGCAGATGCTGCGTCAAAACAACTGGAAGCATGTGAAAAACTTTATAAGTCTGTTCTTTACAAATCTCCCTGTTCAAGGGTCACAATTATAAATTTTCTACTAAAACTTTTAGTCCCACTTTAAATTTATTGCTTAGAAACAAACTAGCGTTTTCTTTCAATTTTTAGAAGTAAATTTTGAATCTTCTTTAATATTCAACAGTTTATGTGTGAATCGTGAAAAAAGACAACTGTTGAGAGTCCATTGGATATCATTTTTTTGTAACATTGATGATTTTTTGCCTAAGATAGTGCGACATTTATGAGATGTAAAACTAAAATCTAAAATTTGATTATATTCATGTGAAAGATAATATTTCTGAGTTTGCTACTGTTGCTAAGGCAGATTTCGAAACAGCACAGAAATACTACGCAATATTTGCGTACTTAATACAATAAAACTTCGCTGACGCGAATTTTATAAAATTTTAATCTGATATACATTTAACCTGAAATCAAATGAGATTTTTAAGGAGAAATAGCATTAACAGAACATATTTTACTAAGAAATAATGTATTAGCTTTTCAATCTTCAAGTATTCTGAAGGTAAGGAAAAAAGGATTTGCCTTTGCTTTTCATTATTTATCATTTGTGTGATTTATAATTACTAATTGTTTTTTTTATTGTTTATTGTTAATAGAACACAGAAAGTTTTCATATATTTCAATATAATTTTTCCGTATAAACGTCAAACAAATCGAATTAAACAAATCTTCTAAAAACGTAAATCGATTCATCATATCAAAATAAACAAATTAAGTATTCATTAGGTTCCTATATTGCTGATTAAAAAACAAATTACTTATAAACGATAAATGAAAAAATACAAAATTTTTGTACAGAGATAGATATAAAAATTCTATCGAATTATCGATTACCTATTCACAGAAGCGAATTTTTGAAATTAAATTATAATTCTGCATTTCAAGATGGATTCAAAAAAGTTTCTTCTAATTGTGAATGAAAATCATTTTTCATAATTCCCTTTTCATGTCAAAATTCACTTATCTAAATGTAATGCTCATGCTCCATGAGCCATGCTCCATGCTCCAAATTGAAAATATAATTGTTTACGAAGTGACAGTTACACTTAAGTTAAAACATTCTCTACTCCAAGACAGAATTATATTTCTTTGAAATATTTTCTCTTGTGATTCCAAAATATAATGACACTCTTTTTCTAAAATTCAGAAAAGGAAAGCTTTTTAAGCTCAGGCAAATTTGTAGAGAAATAATTTTCAAATTGAAACAAATTCTGATTTGCGACAATAAATTTTAGAAATCAAACAAATTCTTATGTAAATTTTCCTTTTATGAAACATAATTAAAATGATTTTCAAAAATTTGATGCGCGATACATTATAGTTTTTACTTTTCTTTTCTCTCCATTTCAACTCAAAATTATAACTAATTCCGAAGATTTCCCATAATTTTCTTGAAATTGAAAAGAGGGAAGTTTCGAAGTGCGACAAATTCTGACATTAAACAGCTTTTCTTTTCAATTTCCGTTTTTCAAATAAGAATTGAAATTATTTACGAAAATGCATGGTCCACGTCAAAAATGTCCCGTTCCAAGTCAAATTATACATATTCACAAAATTCTGTTTCGTAAATTTTATATTGCAATTATTTCCTGAATTACGATTGTTTTTAAAATTCTTTTTAATGAAAAAATCGTTTTCTTAAATTTTTCGCTGTTTAAATTTCAATTTTCTTTATTTTTCACGAGTTTCATTTTCAACAGAAAAAACTAAACTCAAAAATATGAATTTATATATCGGGTAGACTTCCTATTAACATTTCAGACAACATACTAAAAAAGTCTAGGAACTTTCTTTTTGTTGGCTATACGTCACACTCTGATAGATAAATCGAAAAGATTGCATTTTTAATTTATCAACATAATTTAGGAATGCAAAATTTGAATGATTTTTCTGTAGCCTATTTAAAAAAAATTTTGCGCCGAAGTGATAACCGAGTTATCAGCGATCAAAAATAATAACCTTTTTTCAAATTCATCATAGCTATCTGCCATAAATACAAATGCGCTCAAACAAGCCACCACTAAAAAAATTTTCGCTAGCTATTTACCGAAGATATCATATTGAGGGGGGGGGGGCGTTACGCAGGTGTTAAATATTCAACAGTGATAAGTAATATAAAGTTGCCAATGATCACCTACAAAATAAAAACTGTTGAATCCACATTGATAATGGAAGTTTCCTATGGGATTTCAAATGCGCCGTTATGCGCCACAAAAAAAAATTAAGCCACATTGATAACCGAGTTATCACCTCCATATCTTGGGAAATTTCCAAGATTTTCGAAAAAAATTATGGCGCATATAAGAGCATTTGAAGACAAATGAATCCACGTCCGCAACTTTATATTGCATATAATTGTTCCAGGTTTAACACTTGCGTTACACTGCCCCCACCCCCACAATACGATATCTATTAATTATCCTGCGCAAACTTGTTAAGTGGAGGTATATTTAAGCGCAATTGAATTTAGGACAGATAGCTGTGATAAATTAAAAAAAAATGTTATTAATTTAGAAAAATGACGCCCCCCCCCCACACACACACATTTTGATCCCTGATAACTCGCTTATCAATGTGACGCAAATTTTTTTCTTAATGGCGCGTATGAACGCATTTAAAGATCTTCAATGTCATGTGATATAAACTTTGATTTTTTAAATGGGAGGGGTAGCGTGACACGAGCTTCCCCTCCCACTGCTGATCCGTGTCACGAAGTCAAAATTATTTAATCTTTTTTCCAACATTTCAAAGTGGGAAGTCTCAAATTCTAAAAAAAATTTGCTTGAGAAGAGAAACTTAAAAATTCCTCTCCTCTAAATTAGAATGAGAATTCTTTTTGAAAATTGTCTTTCAATGTAAAAAATTATCTATTCCAAGTCATTTTATACTTCTTTACGAAATTTATAATTTTTGATAAAAATTTTTAATTCTACGTAAGAACTAAAATATGATGCGAAAACATCCTGTTTCAAGCTCAAAATTAAAATTCTTTAATAAACTCTCGGTTTAATAATCAAAATTATAATTCCTTACGAGACCCTACTATCCTAATTTAAAAAATTATATTATTTCGTTTTAATTTCCTGCCATAAACTCAGGATTTCAACTCTTTACTAAAATTCCCGGTCTTAATATAGATTTGTTACAATTCTTTTTAAAGCAAAGTTCGCTATTCTCTTAAATTTTTAAAATTTTAATATTTAATGTAACTGGATTTTCACTGGTGTATGTAGAAATTGTCAGCAGGCTATTTACACGATTTCAAAACTGAATCAACTCTTCTCACCTTTATGTAAGGCAATATTTGCTCTATAATCTAAGCATAGGATAAGTTTACTAAAAAGTCATAACTGTTGCTAAGGCAGATTTTTAAGCTGTAGGGGAAAATTACTCAATGTTAGTATGTTTGAGCAAACAAACTAGTAACATAAAAGTTTGTGAAAATTTAATCTGATCGCTATTTATCCATAATATTAACGGAAGTTCCCAAGTTAACATAATATTAATAATACAAATTCGAATATTTAAAAATGCATTTTTGAATAAACCTTTGAAAGTTTTTAAATGATAGAATAATGATGTACAAATGTTGCATTTTTAGAATTCATTCTGTATAATTTTATATATAAAGTACAGGCAAAATGTTTAAATACACTTTTTTTATGATTGATTAAGTTTTCTTAATTTTAAATGTATCAGAGCTAAAATTTTTTCAATTTAAAGCAACTAAATTATCTCAAAATTCTGTAGAAAATGAGCTCAATAATCAATATTTTGTAAATATTCTTGGGCTCATTTTGAAGCTATTTTTCCGCAGAATCATCGAAACTTATAATCATATGTATTAATTAAAAATATCCTTTTCGAATTGCAAGAACCTAAGGTTGTAACAAAAAGGTTGGACAAATTTGAAAACATCTTATTTGTAGGCAAATCAGAATAAAAATTAAATGAAAATATTTTATGCGGAACTTGCATACAAACTTCATTATTATATGTTGAATATATTCTACAAAACTATTTTGGCCACTACAAAGATTATTGCAATTTTTCCAACTTTTTGTTACAAATTCAAATCCTTGCAATTTGATAAGGCAATTTTCATAATTTAAACTCAAAAGCTAGTATGATATTGTAAAAAATAGCTTCAAAATGAACTCAAGAACATTGAAAAACATTGATTATGAAGTGATTTATTAATAATTTATTCAAATATTAAAATATACTCTATTCTTGCAATATCAACAAGAAAAAAGGCTTCATCTTTGGCTTATTTCCTACAGAATTGTTCAATCATTTAATTATTTACAAAGAAAAATGTTCAGCTCTGACATATTCAAAATCAAGGGAACTTAATCAATCATCAAAGAAAAAGTGTATGCAAACTTTTTGCCTGTACTGCATATAATTAAAAAAAATCTCCAAGAATGCCAACCAGAAGAAAAATTATTATTTTAATTGAATATTTTAGGTACAGGCGCCGGAGCTCCTCTCCAAGGTATCAATTCCTTGGCTGTGATTTTGTAGACGTTCTGAGCCACGAATTCGATCACGAATATAACTCATATCGCAAAGTTCTGGACAACGATATCAGGCCCTAAGTGCCCAATGAAGAACGCCCTCCGAGAATCCTAGTTCCAGAAAAGTTGGCAATTCCTATTTTGGACAATAGACTCTGTTTCTTTTAGGCCCGTCTTGTGTATATATAAACATTGATAACATCATTAAGAGTCGGACTGACTATTTTATAATCGAATAAGGACGGACTAAATTTTCGATTTCTAAAAGGGATGGTGGCAAAAATGATTCAATTTTAAAATTTTCAACGAAACGTGTTCAAATTTCTTAAGAAAATGGGATGCTTATTTCTCTTAAAAGGCAATTACACTAATCTTTTTATAATTACACTGAAAGACTGAAAGATTTCTTTAAAATCTTAATTTTTTCGAACTCATTCTAAATTTTATAGTTGGATTAGCTTTTTTCGCGTTTTTGAAGTGTAGTCTTTATCTTCTCCACACTTTTTCAAAACTTTTGATTGCCTGATATAATTCTAAAGTTTTTTAAAGACAATTTTCTGTTTCAAATCCAAATTGTAATTTTTGTGACCGAAAATTTTCTTATGTTCTAACTAAGGATTATAATGTTTTTCCCGAATACCCTTTTTGAAAGAAGGCATATTTTCTATCGCTTATGATGTTTAGGAATAGTTTCAAACCTTTAAGAATCCATAAATTTATTAAAATCTTCTAAGCTCTTCTAATTTTAATCTTCTCAGCTCAATTGACCTCAAAAATGATCAATTGACGAGGAATTTAAAGTCATCCCCGTATGTATTTCAGATAATTGGATGATCGGACCAATCTCAATTATCGGGAAACCTGAAAGTCTAATTAAAATTATAGATATATTTTGTTATTATATTCACCAGTAGAATTGAGGAAAACCGCCAAGGATAAGACAAGATTAGAAATAATTATGATATTTTTCAATTATAGGAAAAACTGATTAATGACTTTAGAAAGAATTGTATTACCTATGTAACTAATGAATATTCTAGAGTTTCATTAAATCATTTAAAAAAAATGTATAGTCCTTATTTTAAACGTTTGCAAGTCTAAAAAGTTATTTAAATTTCTTCAGATACAACTTGAAATCAGTCACTAATTGCAAAAAGGCAACTATTGCAATTTTTGGCAAAAATAAACAAATATTGTATTCATATAGATATCAATACGCTATATTTAAGGGTCGAACTTAGAAACAATGTGAGAATTATTCGTTACAATAATTATAAATTAAAAACTTAGAAAATTTTCATTAAGTGCAAAAAAGGAACATCTTCAGCAGCACACGCCTTTCTGAAATTAATGTAATATTTTGTAAATAAATAAATAACATATCTAGAATATATAACGCGTATTTCACACACATACAAACACACACACAGTGGGGATAAACCGCTGCAGCTATGCCTGTGCAAATTCCAGCAAACTGGACATTTTTCCTGTGCGATTTTCGCACCAGTGTGCTTTCTGCTGGTCAAAAATTATCTCAGACGTTTTAAAAGATTTTATTGTGAAATCAGGTGTTTCAGCTTTAGAATCGGTGTCTCAAACGGATCATAAAGAACAAGGAAAAAGGGAATTTATAATGAAATACAGTGCTGGCAAGTAAATTTCAACAATAGTATTAATTATAATTGTTTTAGGTTAATAATTATCTTTTATGGTAATATATATTTTAATAAATAAGGAAGTATGCAAATAAAAATACTCAAAAATATTTCTAAGAATTTACATGCAAAGAACAGGGTTTTAAGCGTTTTTGTCTGCACGGTGTAACAAAAAAGGAGTTCATCGGACAGCCGGTCATTTTTCCTATGGTTAATGTGACCGAAAACTAAACTAACGAATGTCAGAGTCTAATTTTGGGAGGGTTCAGTTTACCGAAAAATCTTTTTAGCGATAGGTGGGATATCCGAAAATCATTTATCAGAAGGTTAAAATATCCGAAAATTTAAACATTGTCTATTGAAATTGAGATAGATGTTTAAAAGCAAATAAAACATATTCACATAGTTATATAGTCACAGGTTTAAGCAATCTGATTCGGTAACCTTTACCGAGGTTCTGGTGGTTCGGAACCTACCTTAAGATGGAGGTCCTCCTATCGTGGACTTGACTGCAACCCAGTCCGTCAATGAAGGTGTAAAAGCCAGGCTTTGTACAATACGTCGGGGCACACTGCTTTTATCAAATCACTTGATTAAATCATAAATGCATTCGTCACTGATGATATATACCCAAATAGCCCCGTACAGAACTATTCCAAATATATAAAAATCCAGCTTTAACCAAATAGCGTAGGGAAGTGGCGACCCGACCGCCCGAGAGTTCCGGCTCTTGTAGTCAGCCACGTTGGATTGGGCTAACTCCCCAATTGAGGGAATGAGCCTTTGACAAATGCATTGATTTGGCGTATAATTACACACGCGAAAAATCTTTGGAGAATTTATTAAAATCGCTTGGGCGTAAGGATTATTCATTATTAAGAGTCAAAAGGATAAGAAAGGTATGTGACATCATTTCATCTTCAAAAAATAATTCCATGGCCGTAAATTCAGTTTCGAGAGGACAATAGGTTTGGGACATACCTAATACAATGTGTAAAAGTGGGTTAGTATCGTCGGTTAGTGGAATCTTTTTAGGAATTTTTTTTTATTGTGAGGCGTAAATTCTTCGTTTTGACCGCGGTTCTTTATTTCAAAGTGCCAACCGGGATAGTTTTTAAATATGGCGCGGCACAGTGACATTGAAGATCAGAGAAAGTTATTGCATTTTTAGAAAACTGCGACTGTTTATTAGCTTGGATAACAGATTCATTTTCTGGGAATTTCAAATTGACTAATTTATGACAAATGTTGTATTAATAAGGAAAGCTTTGAAAGTAAAATAACGGCTAGGCTATGTTGTCCGGTAACAGGGCTGTGACCTTATGCTTGCTCTAGAGTCACAACTGATGCACCATTTTGGGGTTATCATTTGTCTTGGTTAAAACTATATAAATTAAATTATAATAATTGATGTTGGCATTAAACTAAAGGCCAATAGGGTAGCTTGAATTAAATTTATATTCAATGGTCATACGACATAACTATGAGTCGCGATATGGGTATAATCACCACGTCACTGTACTTTCTTAATAAAGGTATTAAAGTTCATGTGGCTATTAATTAAAACTGTTTTTTTACTTTTAAAATTAATTTATTTAACAAATGTCTTAACACTAGATACAATAAGATATTATGGAAACAAACTAAATCGCAATATAATTAAAAGAAACATGTTTATAGTTTGAGTTAGCTAACCTTCTGCCTAATGCCGATGCAATAAATGATCATAATTTAATGAAATAGTAAGATATGTCATATAAAAAATATATGAAAATCGCAATGAAAATATAAACGCAGTCACAATGTGTTCTAAAACTTGTCTAATTGTTTATATGTATTTAAATGAATTTGTACAAAGAATATATTATTCATTAATTTATTTTGATATATCTCAATATCTCATGTTATTAAAAAATTACAAAACTTTAAAGTGTAAGAAGTATCATGATTAGCATGTTCGAGGTTAAATTATAATTAAGCACGTTGAGTTCATCCAGAGAAATCATGTTACGTAGAACTTTTATTACTTTCAACATGTGTAATCTATTTTTATTCATTTTTCCAGTCGCTGATTTTCCATTTCACTTAAATATCTTTTTCGTATCCTTTACTTTGTTTAGATTGACTTATACTAACTGTGAAAAGTTTTAAAATATATCTGACATATTTTTCTCAATTTCTATACGTCGAACTTTTTTGTAGCATTTCGGGGACTTCTACGTGAGTAATTGAAAATTCGGAAATATCTCGGAATCTAATTTTCTAAGCTGTTCAGTATCGAAAAGCTATTTAGATGTGGACGCGAATCATTCACCTTTAATATTTTAAAACTATTTAAGATTGATGAAGAGCCCATTAACGGAGTTTCTCGAACTTCTTGTCGGGTCATTTCAGCAACTTCGCCGCTGCTTATATTTATTTTTGCCCTTTTTTGACGTCCTCTTTTTGTTGTATATAATCCACGAAGTCTTGTATTTCCTTCCACAATTGCAAGTGCGTCACCATTGGATATTATTAATACAGTTTGTTCTTCGGTTGGCAGAGAAATAGGGCCAGCAGTTTCTCTCCTCATGTGAATTGGTTTACCGCGAGGGAAAGTATATCTTCGTATTTCGAATTTTCGTGATTGATGATTGTGGGGAATAAGCCGAATCAAATTAATTTCTTCACGTTTATATCCAAGTATGTATGAAGAAGCAAAATTGGGAGAAGGAGATCTCGACCTAATACAAAGAGAAACTTTAGAAGAATGCGAAGACCTGTTAAAAGAACCCGGAGAATGTCTGTTAACAGGACAAGATATTTCCGGAGAACGATTACTGTCAGGAGAAGAAGAAATTTCGGAACGGAGAGCACCAGGCACAGGATTTGAGGTTACAGGGTTTGAGGTCTGTGAACTTAGGTCTGCAACGAAAAATGGAGCTTTAATATAGATATATTTAAAAATTTTCTTATAAATTCTAGCCAAATGGGTAAGATTCACCCAGCGAATAAAGTTACTTCAAGACCGATTACAACTCAAATCAGGCAGCGTGATAAAACACCTTTCGTCGATCGGTTTTTTAATATTTTTTTGCATTCTGTTTTGCTCATTCGAAATAGATTTTAATGCTCTTCCTTTTCTTGTTGAGTATTTTTTTACCAAGGTAAAAATTAAAAATGTAATAGCGGTTTTGGAAAAATTTCAAATGCGATTTTGTCGGAAAGGCCATCTTCTTTTTTGCTGAAAATTTGTCAAAGATAGCGGATTATAAGATCTAAAAGTTACGCTTTACGGGAATGGGCAATTTTTAATTATATCGGAGTAAAAAAATTAATTTTTTAATCAAGTTTTTATTACTCTAAACAGTAAATAAATTCCTTCTTTAGCAGATTCATCTGGTATCTTAAATAATTTTAAGGAAATACCTTTAATGCGAGGACACAACGTATATTCTTGCTAAAGACATGATTCTAAAGCAGTATTGCACATTAGCGCAGATCAAGCATCAGAATGGATATCATTGCATTCTGAATTACTAATATCTAAAAAGTTTTAAAGGCCCGCAATGTGTCAGTCAAAATTTGCATCGCCGATTCATAGAAAAGCTTTATCGATTGAGTTAATTGATACATGTTGAGGACGCAAAGAATGAAAAGTAGAAATACTAATCGTTTTTCCAATATACTCTTGCTTTAACACTTAATAGATTTCTGTTATGCTCTGAGTAAGAAAACTTTTTGCTTTTTTATTTTTGACATTACTTTCTCGAACGGTTATCACATCCCTTGTATTAGAACGCTGCGTTGAACTGTCTCGGACATCATTAACATAATAGTCTAAACTAGAGAGATACTAAGTTCGGGAACGGCTTTAGTATCTTTGTGGCCTGAGGTTAAAACTGCCATTATAAACGCAGTGTCGAAGGCGCCGGAGGCAGGATTCAGGTTGACGGCCATTTTGAACAAGTATCAGCACTAAACCAAAAATGCAACAACTCAGAGCGAGCGGCGCTAAATAACAATATGGCAATACACGGACTAGCGTATAAACAGTCTGAAGATCTGCCTTCCATCTTTTGCAAGATTGCTGCGGTTCTTGGGGTATTATGCACCAATGATGATATTATCTCTGTGTTTAGAATCCGTCCTGCAGATCCTTCTTGCTCGCAGCTACCACCTTTTATAGTGACCAAATTGACCTACCAGATTATGTATACAAACATAATCGGAAGCAGCAAAAAGAAGAGGGGTTTATCCACCAAGGATCTTTAAGGGGAAGTACATTAGAGAATCTTTGTCTGAATACTATAGGAAAATTTACAATGCTGCGCTGGAGCTTAGAAGAGAAAAAAAGACTAAATTTTTATGTATTGTAGATGGAAAAATTTACTGCGGGGAAGAGGAGGGGCACCAAGGATCTTGCTTTGCCATCCACGTGACATTGACCTCCTTCGATTGATTCTGGACTTTCAGAAAATGTGCTCGTGTCTCGCTTCTGTATACTTTTTATGATAATTATCATTACTATTATATACCCTATTATAGTTTATTTGCTGAGATTATTATTACGATTATTGTTGATCTTGCTCTCATGCTATATATTCAGGTTTATATTTGTGTTATCGACTTGCATAGATTTACTCTAAACTATGCGTCCCTAAATTTAAACATTACCTACAATCGCGCATTTCATCAGAAAACCCTATACATACATTTAGCATTCTCCATTCTGTAAAGTTTAGCGATACTTTGAGCAGTATTTTACTATGTAACATTTTGATTGCAAATTTAACATCTGGTAACACAGCTGTCTGTTGCTCACATATGGCTCACTATTGTTACAATTCGTATTTTAGATCATACAGTAATAATTATGTTTTAACCTTTCCTGTATTGGCGAAGTTTGATTTGGGGTGGATTATTACTAGGGATACTCTTATTATAATTTGCTTTACCTCTCTCAACATGAATTGTACCAATAAAGATTCTCGATGGTTCCATTAAGTATATGTCATGTGAATGCTGAATCTCTCTTGGCTCATTATCAGGAATTAAAACACTTTTTTCAGGCTTGCTCTTACCAGTTAATCACTGCTTATGAGAGTAGTTTAACTCCTAATAATCCTTCCAGTATGTTGGTCCTTGATAATTACGTGCTCTTTCGCCGGGATAATGACAAAAGAAGGGGCTAAGGTATGTTTCTATGTGCATAAAAGTCTTAGAGGTGTTGTTAGGGGCGGAGGGTGGACCCAAAGGTGAACTATGCAACACTGGAGCTTCTCATAGTAGAGTTTGATACTGGCATGAACGGAATCTTAGTCGGTATTGTATATAAACCACCTAATGCAACATATGGCAATGAATTTGAATCGAAGATTGGAGTGCATGTTCCGAATTTCAATAACATTATTTTTGCCGGATATTTCAATACAAATTTAAAGGCAAGCAGTAATTACACTAATCACCTTACAGCTAGACACCACATTGATCGTACCAGTACACGTATTCATTTAATGATTGTCGATGAGCTGGAAAAACTTGATTCATATTGACAGCACCCTACACCGTTCTTGTCTAATCATAACTTTATGAAGATCAAATATAAGAAACCTACAATGAGGATTACCGCTGAAATATAATATCTTATGACGGAGCGCGATAATGGGCGAAGACTAGCCAATTTAAATATCCTGATAGCAAATTAATGCAATTGTAAAAATAGTTCAAATCTTTTGAACTATTTTTATATTTTATATTTATATTTATATTTTGTAAGACAAATTGTAATTTTCAAAAAGCTTGAAACAAAAAGATATATTTTATTATTATATTTAGCAAAATAATTAAAGACAACCACCACGGAAACGAATAAGTTAGAAACAATCATGATCTTATCAAAATAGAAAAAAAACTGATTAATGTTACAATGAAAAATGTTATTAAGAATGTGACTGATGAGTATTCCAATGTTTAAATCGCTTTTACCACACATATATTCTATAGCCGTTATCACTTTGATTGCAGACATTATATTTGTCCATGATAGCTATTTACATTTCATTAGAGTCCGTCTGTTTCATGGAAAAAATGTACTTGCTTAATTTGTTAAGACTTATATAACAATTTATAGAATCTTTTATATTTTAGTGAAATTCGTTCTTTTCTTAGAAAATCCAATTTTAAATTTTGGGTTTTTTTTGGGCTCCGCCAGCGTCAAAGTACAAAGAAATTTAGCGGAAATAATTCCCTGACAGCTCCACAATAAATTTGAATAATTTTTCACATGATATGGGAGCTTTCAAATTAAGGTGGCCCTTATTTTTTAATATTAGATTTTTTTACTTACACTACTAAGATTTGTTCGAATGTTAAAGAAAACAAGCTCGTGTAAATTTGAAACAAATCGGTTAATATTTAGGCGAAGCGCAAAGACGATCAAATTTCTCAATGATTTACAGTAGAACCTTTTGCATCAGGACTAGTCGAATTGAAATCCTTGGAGGGAAGTAGTCCCCACTCTTAAACTTTTGTACTGACCGTGATCGGTAGGCGCACGCGCGCAAAGATGCAGCAGACTCCACGCAATGGAAGTCATTGCTGTATGCGTGAAAATTCACCAGCCTGTAACTGCCGGTCAAATTTTAGGACCTTGTACATTTTCAGATACGTCACTATCAGCAGGTGAAGCTAAGATTTGTTTCTACGACCCGCCTGATCAAAAATGAAGATCCGGTTCGTCCCAGTCCGACGAGTCCTACTGTAGTATTGTAAAAATTAACTTTCTGTATATCTAATATTTTAATGCAATTATCTGTAACAAACAACTCCGCGTCTCAATATTTCATTCAGAATTAATCATGAAATTAAAATCAATCATAAAAATTGAGGATAAGTGACTTTCAGTCACTACAGTATGTCATAAATGAAACCTCGATAAAGTAACGAAAAAAGTCGCGAAATTAACGTGTTTTCTAGGCGTTATGAATTTTTCAAGTATATAGTTTACATAAAAATAGCAGAAAAAGCATCTTTTCTTTCAAAATTGTTTACAGATTTTAATCTTTATTAGTAAAAGTCTCTTTTGCGAAAATAGCTATAAATTTTTAAAATAATTTCAACTTCTATTTTGAAAAAAATAACAATTGAGAAAAGTTGCAAAAAAAAAAATTAGGATAGAAGCCGGATTACGCCAGACAATTTTTTTCCTGAAAGTATCAAAATGTATATAAAAGTATGTTATAAAATTTCATAAACAATGTTCTAATGAATATGCGAGTGCTTTATCAGATTATCTAAAACAAATTATACCTTACGGCCGTCTTCTCATGGATTATAAAAATCCAGTTTGTCTCTTTCAGATATTTACATTTTATTAAATTTTTTAATGGAAATAATGTATTTACTGAATTAGTTAAAAACGATGTCACAATTTATATTACCTTTCACGTTTTAGCGAATCCAAATGTTTTCTTTCAAAATTGATATGGTGTCTACTATAATCGTTTGTTTAAAATTTTTAGAACCTAATATAATTTCAAAAGATTTACAATATTTCTGATTCGCACAACAAATTTCGTAAATTATATTTGTATTCTACACTTGAAAAAATCCAAATCAGAACAACATTAACTTATATTGTTTCACCAGCACTCATCCACCTCATCATTTCAGATTCTTTTTATTTCACAACATTTCGTTGCAAATACGCTTATATGCGCCAATAATAAAAAAACCGTGCGTCACAAAACCTTAAGAGTTATATTAGTTATTAGGTTGATGGAGGAAGGGGCACGACAGCTATGCCTCTACTTAAAAAATAAGATTTTTGATGGCATGATCTTGAGAAACTCAAAATGCGCCGATATTAGCCACCAAGTAAAAATCTTGCGACCCCCTGATAACCAACTTATTATAATTTATTATATATTTAACTTATTATATATTTTTGCAACTCATAGACGCTGCCAGTCATCGATTTAAGAAATGACGAACAAATACAACAAAATCGCTTTATCCTCAAACTTTCTGCAGTCCTCCAAGAACAAAATGAATTGGGCTTATTTGCTGTTGAAATTTTATTGCATTTATAAAAAATATCTTGCAAAGTAACAACCACTAAACAAATTTTGTTTCTTAATTTGCGGTGAAGAATCTTTCCTGTAGGATTTTAAATGTGTTAATATAAGCCAATATAAAAATTGATAAGACACCCTTATAAAATCTTTGAATATCATTTGAAACACAAATCCACGCTGATAACAGGAAGTTACTTCGCGTACAACACAAAAGTCGATATTGCGATGATCGATAGAATTTCAAAGGCGGTTAATTAACGAAGAAAGTCATGTAAATAAAGGTCCAAGAAGATGAAGAGGCACGATAATTATTTTTTTTTACATTTCAGTCACTGTTTGGACCCTCATTATTCTAAGGAACAACATTTATTAAGCCTGTAAAAATATACAAATAATTCAGCAAAAATTATATAAAAACAAGAAATTCATTTTAAGATCAAAGATTTTTTTTCCTTTATCCCATCATTAATTCTGTTTTTTATATCATTGTTTCGGTAGTATATTCAACTGTAGTTATAATACCAATATCAACAATACGATTATGGATAGGATTTCAAATGCGTTCAAATGCCCAATAAAACTTTTCTGCATGTCGCAATAATTGCCTAAGCTATAGGGTTAATGATACTCTTTGTATAAGATTTGCGCTTATATGCGCTACCTTCGAAACTAACATGAGACCAAAATCAACCATCTCAATATGAATTATCGATCCACGTGGGACTGATAGCACCCAATAATTTCAGCTTCAAGATCAAAGTTGATAATGTAATAAACGGATAGAATTTCAGATCCGCTTATATGCACCACCTTAAAATTAACAAAAACCCAAGATCAATAATTTCATTATCATTTACTATGCAGACCCATACAACAAATTATGTGCCACTAGATATTCTCAAGCCACTGTGTATCATTACGTTTTTTACGTCACTGAATATGAATCCGGGATCAGTTTTACCCCATCTGGTCATGATCAAGGTCAAATGAAGATAAAAATTAGAAACCAAAAACATTGAATCGTCGTGAACTTTTAACCGTTGTTTGGATCGCTTAATCCGAATTTGGCGTTGTATTTACCCGATCTGATCAGGATGAAGGTCAACCCAAGAACAAAATTAGAAAAGAAATAGAATTGGAGAAAATTTCTACTCTTATACGTTTTTGGAGTCGCTGAATCTGAATCCGAGGTTAATTTGACCAATGTTGAGCTTGGAACGATCTTCGTCCCAGCCCGATGACATCAAAATGACCCCAAATTTAAATTTTAATTATTCTGACCTTCTCTTCTTCTTGATTCTGATCTGATGGGGCCAAAATGACCCCAGATTCGGATTCGGCTACCCCAAAATTGTTAATAATAAAGTTTGTTCTTCGATTGTGATAGGAACAGTGGTCTTACTTTTACCTTAAAAGTAAATTGGTTTATCGTTAGGGGATGTGCATCTGTGAATTTTTAATCGCCGTAACGGATTTTTCTCGGAATTGGCCTGATAAATCTAATTCGATTAAGCTTGTATCCAAGTATGTATAAAGATGATTGACTGGAAGAAGGCGTCTTGAATCTGTTACGTACAGAAGACGTGGCAGTTGGCGAAGATCTATTTGAAGCACCCGGAGAATAATGTCTGGCAGAAGGTTTAGATCTTCCAGGAGAACGATTTCTAGCAGGAGAAGAACTTCCGCACTAATAAACACCAGACTCAGGATTAGAACTCTCCAAAGTCAACTCTACAAAAAGAAAGAAGGCTTTACATTTTCTTAATTTAGACAACCTTATGTTGGTTTCTGGTATTTGGATACCCAAAAATAGAATTTCCTATAAACGATAGCATAGTGGATAATATTTAACCATTTATTCAGGAAACTGAAGTTTCCCATAAAATTAAGATAGTAGAAACTGTGTCCATCTCTCTTCTCCTTGTTTTACTAATAGCTCTAACTCTATGTCCTGTCACTCCCTAACCCCTTCTCGTATGTTACAAAAATTTCTCACTTTTCTCCTTTCTTTCCTCCATTTTAAATTTCCCAAATTGCCTCTCACCTTACTGCTCTAAATTTTTCCCAAACAGGTTTGAGTTATTCTGTTTACCCCTCCCCTTTTTAGCTTTCCTTCAAAACTCCAAGCTCTCTTAAGTTATTTAGTAACCATTTTTCCCTTCCTAATTCTTCTTGTAACATGTATCCTGGCCAACGCCAGCTAACCCCCATTACCCACCTCAAAAATCGCTCGTGCATGCTCTCTCTTTTCCTATTTTCCTTCCATCTCAAGGTGTGCACTCTATAACAGAAAACCGGCTAGACCAACACGTCAAACAACCAGACCCTGATTCTCCAATCGTCCCTGAATCTTTCTCTTCTACATCCCATACTCCATCACTTTACACGCAAATTCAATTCTTTTCCTCACCTGCAGCTCATTTCCACCTTTTGCCTTAAACCATAAACATAGGTAACAGAAGCTCTTTCTATTTCTGAAGCACATTACCTTTGTCTTATCTACGTTCACCCTCAAAACTTTTGTTCCCCATACTCTTTGGAAATACTCATCATTAGGTTCATCCCCTTCTCATTATCTGCTAATAGAACTATATCGTACGCGTATGCTAAAGAGCATAGTTTGCCATTACCAAAAACCGTTCCTCCTCTCTCTTTTTCCTTTAGCTTCTCCTCTAAGTCAGCCAGCAGCATATTGAATAGTAACGGACTCAACGGGCACCCTTGCCTTAGAACTCTTCCTGTCCCGAAAACCTGCCCTTTTTTCTTTCCTATCGTCACCCTGATCCTGGTTTCAGTAAAACTTTATTTTACCTGCACCACCAACATTTCCTCTAGACCCCTCTCTTTCATTGTCTGCCATACTCTTTTCTGTTCACTAAGTCAAACGCTGCTTTAAAGTCTACGAGAAATGCGACTAATTGCGACTAACTCTTTCTCCCTAAATGTCTGTTTACTTAGTAGTTAAGTACGTGAATGTTTTCGATAGCTCCTATCCCTTTTATAAATCCCATCTGATTCTGTGGGATACTTTCTTTTGTTCTACCTGAGTTTCCAACTTTGTTGCAGATGTTCCACATCCCATCCCTAACTTCTTCTCCTCCATACTTAATCACTTCGTTCTCCATCTTATCTTTTCCTGATGCCTTGCTTCTTTTTAGCCTATCTATTGCCTCATCCACTTCTTTTCTTGTTATATCGTTCTCTTCCTCCATTTCTCCATTGACTATCCTTCTCTTTTCCCCTTTGCGCTTATTTTTCTCTCCCCCTAATAGACCCTTAAAATGATCCGTCCATTCCTCCATTTCTATTTTATCATTACCGTCCTTCCTTTCTCCTCTATCCCTATTTATAACAGCCCACACCCTACCTTCTTTGATTGCTTTTCCTATTTTTGCCTTATATCTTATTTCTCATTCTTCTCATTCTTTCATCAACGAAGATGTAGTCCATTACCTTTTCTCCCTTTCCTATGAACGTCATCTTCCCTATGTCATCTAATTTCGTATTGCTATTACATATAAACCATCCTGTTTCTCCTATCACGTCTAGTAACTTTCTCCCTTTCCGGCCCGTCTCGCTCTGTTTGGATTTCCTTATATATGCCCCATTTTCTTAACCCTAAATCCCTCCTCCCTGTTTGCCAGTCAAGTATTTAAGTCCCCTCCTATTGAAACTAGTTCTTCTGTCTTTTCCTTCATCCAGCTTCTTATTACCCTCCAGCCTTTCTCTTCCCCTCTTCTTCTATATACACAAACCACCGCTGTTTTGACCTTCCCAACTATAAACCTTCTTACCATTGCTGCATCCTTGTTCTTACTGTCTTCATCTTTTGTACCTTTAACTGCTAAATCTTTTCCTACTCCTGACACTATGCCGCCCATTTAGCGTGTTCTTTTCTTTCTTCTTGCATTGTCCAAACATAGCCTTTCAGCAGCAGCTATTTTATAGCCTTCCAGTCCATCTTATTTGCCCAGATTTCACTAGCTATAATAACAGCCCACTTTTCTAACTCCCCTCAAAATCCTGCATTCTTGTTCTTCAAACCTTACACTTACTAGAAAGATATTTTCACGTTTCTCTTTTTCCATCCGGCTCCTTCCCTTCTCTTTTTTTACCCATTATCTTTTACGTCTCCTTCCCCCCTACCTTTCTCAGAAATTTTTCCTCTTTCCTCATTTTTTCTAATTCTTCGTCCCAGTACCATTCCTCATACCAGCCCTCTAGTCTATTTGCCATCTTTTTTTCCTATCCCTAAATGTCAGATCTTCTTCAATTATTTCCCTTCTTCCTCTCAATAATTTTTTCCCCTCCATAATTTTCTTTTTCTTCTCCTCACTTCTCACTTTTTCTACAAAAATTTCTTTTTTCCCCTCCTTTATCCATTCTTTTCGTTTAACTCCTTCTACCCTTATCTGCACTTTCAAGTCTCTCAAAACTTTTTATTTCCACTTTGCCTGTTTCACTCTCCAGTTTCAGTCCCTTAAGCACTAAGTTATTTTTCCTCTTTGCGGTTTCTTCCCTTTTTAATCTTTTTTCAATCTCACACAGTCTTTTCTTCAATCATTTATTTTCACTTTGCACGTACTTTTCATTCCCTTTAAATATTTCCTCATTCTTTGCTTGTTTCCTTATATGCTCATTCCTAATTCCTAAATTACTTATCCGTTTTTTCACCTGCTTCATCTTACTATTTCTCTGCTCGTCAACCTATCTCTGTCTATTCTTTATGCTTTCTGGTTTACCCCAAACCTTGTCTCTCTCCTCCTTCTAGCGTTTACTCCATTCTTCCCATTTTTCTCTTCCATTTTTCACTTCCCCATTACATCATTCCCCTGTCAATTCGTATCTCTATTCACATCATCCAATCTCTTTCTTGTTTCCTTTCTAAACCCTCTTATCTCTTTCCCTATCTCCCCTTTCTCTTTCTGATCTCTTTCTAACTTTCCTGTTCTCTGTCTTTCTTTTTAATTCATGGTTCGCGGCCTCTCTTTTTCTTTTATCCTCCCCTTTACTGCTAGCCGCGCTTGCCTTTATTCCATTCCTCCAAACTCCTATTTGAACCCGCGCTGCCTATTATGTTGAGGCGCTATCGGTTTTTGGGTCTTCCGCGTCGATTTCCCGCACCTGGGTCTTTAGTCGTTATAATCCTCGCCCTGGCCGCCTTCTCGGACCTTTCGTCATCGCTGCTGTCATTGCGATCAACGTCCCCCTTCCCCCACCATTGCTCGCTGTCGGCAACGTCAGCTCTTGTTGCCATTACTATTTGCTGTTCTGTTCTATCGTCCAGTAACTGTTGCCCTCTGGCGCCAGTTTGTGAACTTCGCGTCATCGGCATTCTACCTTACCCAAAGCTCTGTGACGTTTCCCGCCTTAATCGCCTACCTCTTGCCCCCATTCCCAGAAACAATTTTTACTACTCCTATCCTCAAAAACTGGAATTGAATAGGGATTTTTATTTAATTTCTTCTTTCTAAATCAGAACGAAATTAATGTTCGAAATTCTTATTCCATGTAAACAATTCGCTGTTCCAAGTCAAATTATAATTATGTATAGAAATTCCCTGTTCGAAAATGAAAATTACAATTGTTTACGTATTTATTAAAAAAATTCTATTATTATTCAGAAATATAGGAAATCCATATTCAACATTTAGGTTTTCTTTATTTGTATTCTAAAACAATAAGTTGGAATGTAAACTGAAAATTTGAATTTTCTACAAAGTAAATTTTTTTTTGCCAAAAGAGATTAATTTTTAACAGTCGACAAATTTATATGTTATAACTTCAAGGGATTTACTAAATTATTATTTGTCTATGGAAACTCATATTACTCTTGTACTAGAAAATATTTACTTTGAAGCAGATTTTAAAACTGTAATTGAAATTTAAGATAAGTTTGCGTGCTTATATAATAAAACTGTGCTGAGGTGAAATTTGGTAAACATCTAATATGAGTTATAATTACTCAGTAAACTATTTGATTTTCTGAAGGTAAAATGATAATAATGCTATTATTGGTACACGTGCTCCTCGTAAAGCAATGTTTTAATTTAACGACGTGTTTCGTCATCCTTAAGTTTTCTTAAACTTAGTCTTTTCTACGTAATTGTTCTATGTATATAAACATTGTATTGTATAATAAATAGCTACGCAGATAACAAATGTTCGAAAAAGCGCTTCTAAGCTTCAAATCATTGATAATTGATGAAAATTTGAAATTTTACAAAATATTTTAGCGCTTTTTCAAAGATTTTTTTTCTGCTTCCAGAATTAATTATGAATTATTTATTTCATAAAATAATTAAGTTGTGAATAAATACAATTACAAAAAACATAAATGGAAAATCTTAATGGTATAGTTGATTTCCATATGATATTATGTTAACATTGTAAACTTGAAATCCTTAGAATGTTAATTGAAATTCATGAGAAAAGCTAATTAGTTAATCTGTTATGAAAAAGATTCTATAGATAAGAAATAAAAAAAATGAGTCGTCTAAGCTTTAAGTCAGAATAAGGATTGTTCTACAAAGCAGTTAAATATTTATCCCAAAAATATGAATATACAAGAAAAATACTTTTTTTCAACAACAATAATTTATTTTCAACCCGACAATTAAATTTCCTAACGAGCAGATTAATTTCACATCAAATAGGAGAATTTTTAACAAAATATTAAGGTTTTTGTGACAAAATTTGAATTATGTACATACCGTTTGATTTTTGAACTTAGATAAATTATCCATAATAAAGTTAATTTCTAAAAATAAAAGAAGAATTTTCAAGTAAACAGAACATATCATACTTAAATGTAAATATTTAATTGTTGGACGTGTTGAAAAAAGTTAATTCTAAATGTTACGTTGCGGGATGTTGAATGTAGATAAAAAAAATTGGAACCTAAGACAGGCAGTAGTTGATTTATTTCAAAATTTGCATTACGTTAAAATTTCTGGGATTTATAAATACGTTAGAACTAATTTTATTGTGTTGCTATTCAAGTTATTATTTTTTTCCAAATATGCGAAGTATACATTAGTTCTAAAAGATTATTTGTATACTATATTTAAAATCAGAATTTGATTAATTAAATTTGTTCTCTGTATTGTCAAGGGAAGGAGTTTTCTTGTTTTTAATATTTTATTCAATTTAAAGGGAGGAGATTTTTGCATTTAATTTTTTTCTAAATGTAAAGAAGGACTTATTCGGTGGTAACATATTTATTAATTTTTAAATTAAGCTAAAATTGTCTTTATTTTACACATTTTTCATAAAAAAAAGAAGATGATTTTTTTGTTTTATATTTTATTTTGAATTGGAAAAGGTTAATTTTTTATTTTTAACACCTTTATTTAATTGAAATGAAAAAAATTTTGGTACCTAATTTTTTGCTGAAATGGAAGCGGAAATAGCTATTTCAAATCTATTTCTATGTATATGTTTTAGTTGCAACCAAAAGGATACGACAATAATGGAAAAATATGTGTTTTTAAATATTTAGCAAGGTTTGAATGTTTATATAAAAAACCAAATATAAATCAAATAAAATTTTTAAAATTAGAATAAGTTTAAGAGATATTCAGAAGTTTTAAAGATTGAAGAATAAGTTTAATATTAGAAAGATTCAAAAAAATTATAGAAGAAAGATTTATAATATAAAAGATTTCAAAAGTTATTCACAATTGTTTAAAAATAATGTGGGACATTTTAGGCGATTTTTTTCTAAGTTTCCAGTATTTAATAAAAGTGTTAGAAAAGATTAAAATCGTTTCAGAAAATTCCAAAAAATTTAAAACAGAATGTAGATCTTTCAGCATTGTGAAATAATACATTTACGCTGTTTTAGGTTTTTAAAAGGTTCGAATATGATACAATTTTTTTTTTAATTTCTAGAAAAGTATTTATATAATAATTCTCAGAAAATATTTAAAATGGATTTCAAAAAAACCTAAATTGAAATAACTATACTTCTGATTTAAAATGTGTTTAGTTAAAAAAATTTAATCTGTCAATTTTTAATATTTATCGCTAAAAATTGCTCAAAAACGTATAATTTTGAAAATCTTTTAAATTTATTCATTTTTTAATTCACATAATTGAGAATGATAATGTATACTAATATATATGCATATATATATTTATAAAACTTTAAATTATACAATGTATAAAAGTTTAAGAAATGTTTATCCATTAGGCATTTATATTCTAAAAATCTCGGGTTTAATTTTTTATTTACTTAAGGATTTACATATTTAAATCAATCATAATTTTGACAAAAATTGAACTGAAAATTAAATTCTATATAATGCAGAAAAATAATAAACTTTTAAATTCTAAAGATTATTCATTAAAAACACAATATAAATATTATAATAGTATATAAAATTTAAAGTCTCAGAATGCTGATCTGAAAAATATTTAATTTTACCACTATTCAGCTGCTAGTTTCCGTGACGATTTTAGAATAATTAATTAACGTTACTTTCATTATTATTAAAACAAATTTTTGCGGGTAAAATTTAGAAACAATTTCAAGTTTTTTTATTATTTTATGCTTTTCTCCCTTGCATTAAAATACAAATGTCAGCCGTCCTGATCAAAGCGCCAAATGTCGGATATTCAAGAAGATGGAGTGAATTCAAAAGTGACGAGTAAAGAGTGACGTCAAAACTATAAACTTTTTGTCTAATGCGGATGCAACAAATGATAAGAGTTTAAAAAAATTAAAAATAACTGCTCTTAAATGTTGTGTGGAAACGATGTCTAAATTTCGGATTAACCGTGAGCCTCTCATTCAAGGACAAAATTTGTCTAATAAAAGAATATTTAAGAATCGCTATTTAATTATTAATTTAAGTGACAGAATTGCAAAGGATTTGTCTGAATTCGTAAGATCGTAAATGGTGGGGTGCTCTGGCCAATCACAGGCATCGTAGAGTATACGTAAAAACAACATAACTTGATACCTCACTTTTAAGAGAGAGTTTTTTTTACTAAAACTAACATCTTTAGTAAGCTCAGGACTTCTCAAGGTAAGCTACTAACATCTTTAGCTTCCTTAAAACGGTGAAGGGACAACCAAATCGTCCCAAAAATCTTACAATTAAAAAAAAATGTAGGAACATCAAAATCCAGATCAATTTCGCATAAAACAAGTTTGCTTCTCTTAAAAGAAAGAATAAAACTCACCAAATTTGTCTTACACACTACCTCCAAAAAACTATTACAACTTCATCTTTTTCTATCAAATAATCTCAGATTTAACATTTAGTCTACATTAGACTGCATATCATTTGACCAATCCCAAAGGATTAAAGATCTTCAATTTTAAAAACAAAAAATAAAATTTGATAAATTACTTCCAGTAAGGCAAACAGAATTAACTAACACAGTAAAAACATCTCTGACAATCCTCTTAGCAACCAAACGATTTCAGTCTTATCTAAAGGACACAATTTTGCAGTAGCTCCCTTCAAAACTTCTAAAGAAGAAATAATCAGTAATTTGGAATCCACAATGTATACTCTTCCATCTGAAACAACGAATGACACACGACATAGGACGGCCAAAATTTTAAGCCAAGCCCACCTGCCCTCCTCTAACTTAACAAAACAGGAAAAAGTCGCTAATATAAAACTAAATAAGAATAAAAAAATTATAATATTACCCACAGATAAAGTCAACACCACCCCACAAAAACAATATTCAGTAAAACAAAAACCCTTCTAAAAAACACTTAACTAGACAGAGAAACAATATCTAAGTTAATACCTACTAATACCACCTCTCCAAGACTTTACGGACTCCCAAAAATACACAAAAACAACATTCCACTCAGACCGATCGTCAGCGCAATAAACTCACCTACTTACAAGCTAGCACGCTTTCTCTCCAATAAACTGAATCCTTTCACAGGAAACTCTGTTACCCACGACTAAAACTCTTTTGACTTTATCAAAAAGACACAACAGATTCGCATTCAACCCCAAGACATCATAGTGAGTTTCGACGTAACATCTCTCTTTACAAAAGTAACAATTTCTGATAGAATTGATATTATTAAATCTTTTGCAAAGTGCCCCTTCGAACTCGTACCGTTGATAGAGCACTGTCTCAATAAGCAGCAATGGGATCTCCAATCTCACCTGTAGTATCCAAAATCTTTATAGAACATCTAGAAACCAAAATCTTCAATCAATCTAAGCTTAAACCGGAATTTTGGTTCCGTTATGTGGACGACACCTTTGTCATCTAGCGACATGGACTAAATGAACTAAATAAGCTTTTCGATTTCATCAATCAATTACATCCTCTCAATGTTTAATTTACCATGGAAATTGAACAAAACGGAAAATTGCCTTTCTTGGACGTACTAGTTTATAAAAAATCAGATAATACATTAGTACATAAAGTTTACAGAAAACCCACCCATACAAATAGATAACTACATGCCTCCTTTCACCATCACCCATCTCAAAAACAATCGGTCATCAACTTCCTTGTATACAGAGCTGTCTCCATAACAGATAAATGTAATTTACAAAAGGAATTGCAAAACGTTAAACAAATTCTAATACAGAACGCTTACACAATTAAACAAATTGTTAAAGCAATAAAAAAATACATCCAAGAAAACAATTCAAAACAACCCAATAAAGAAAGAGAGAGAAAAACGACCACCGTCCTACCCTACATCCAAGGTGTCACAGAACAAAAAGGAAGAATTCTCAACAAACACAACATCCACACCATATTTAAACCACTTGCGAAAATGGGACAACTTCTAAACAATCCTAAAGACAAAAAGGCACCTCTCAGTAATCCAGGTGTATATAAAATCCCTTGTTCTTGTGGCAAAGTCTACATTGGAGAAACCAGGAGTGCAACCGTTGTCGCTAAAACACCAAATATTTTTTCAAAAAAACATAGAGGAGCAAGCAAAATCTTAAAGCACCCTGATAACATTAATAGGGACAACGGTTATAATACCAATCCGATTTGGCTTTCCGTCTTCGCAGATTTTTTAAATAAGATTTGATTGTCCAATCAGGTGCGTCCTGTCTCCATGGTGGGGCGCTCTGGTCAATTGCAGGCATCTTAGAGAGTATACATAAGAACAACATAACCTGATACCTTAGTTTCAGGTCAGCCCTGAAGAAGTGAACTGCAATGTTCACGAAACGTCGGCAAAATTCGTAGTTTTGTACACGATTGAAACCCAAAATATCTCCTTTATCATGATTACGCATTTTTTAATAGGTGAATTTAGCTATTGAAATTTCTTAATGCTAGTGGTCAAGAAATCATACCAGTTACATACAATGAATCGTAATTTATTTTTATAACTTGGAACAAATTATTTTTGATCATACTTCTGTTTGTATCTATTACTTCTTTTTAAAATCTATTTCATAAATGATAAAACCAGTGTGGATTTTTTAAATCGATTTAATTGTGTAATTAAATATCCTCTAAATAATAATAAATAATATCCAAATACACTTGCAGTAGGAAATTTGAAGAGCGAGTATAAATCAGAATCTAACTTTCAGATCTGTTTAGTATTGGGAATGCGATCAGACGTGGAGAAGAATCGTTTACCCTCTCTATTTTAAAACACGTGAGAATTGGTGTACGGTTGCCTAATGGCGTTTCGCGGATTTCTTGCCTGGTCATTTCTTGAACTGCACCGCTGTACATGTTTATTTTTGCCCGTCTTTGAGTGAGTTCTTTTAATATATAAACTCCGCGAAGTCTTCTATAATTCTCCAATATTGCAAATACCTCACCATTCGATGCTGATAAAACAATTTGTTCCACGGTTGGCATAGGCCGAAGAATATTTTGGTCTCCTCTCACTTGAATTGGTTTATCGCGAGGGAAAGTATATCTACGAAATTCAAATTGCCGGTACGGATTCACGTGGGGAATGAGCCGAAGAAAATTAATTTCTTCTTTTTTATATCCAAGTACGTCTGGAGACAAATGACCTTCAGTAGGAGACCTGGACCTGTGACGAAGAGGAGGTTCGGAAGGAGGCGATTTCCTACTCGAAGAACCCGGTGAATGATATCTCGCAGGGGCTCCAGATATTCCTGAATAACAAATTCTTTTAGAAGAAAAAGAAATTCCAGAACAAGGAACATCTGGTTCAGAGTTTAAGGTCTCTGAACTGAAGTCTGTAACAAAAAACAGAGCTTTGCATGTTTTTGAACTAAAGAATATTTTACTTAAAAATACAATATCCTCAAAATTTTGCCCAAATCGATAATATTTACATATCGACCCAGGTAATTAAAGGTTTCTAAAAAATAAACATGGTCATAACTTCCAAAATGTTTTGTTAATGTACTTTCTTTAATTTTTAGGGTTTTGTAGCCCAGGGTATAAAATTTCACAGTCTCGGTCAGATCTTCTTTCGTGCATTCATCAGTCGGGCTTTAATGTAGCTAATTGGTGGCATTGGATTAGTTACAGAAAGATAGAATTGAATAGACTCGGCTCGAATAGGACCGGATACATTCAGATATTATCATTTTCAATGAACTATTTAGAATTTTAGGACAAAAATAAGTTTGATTTAAAATCACAAAATTATAAAAGATTATTTACATAGAAAAATTATTAACTTGTCTATCTTTTACCGAAACGCTCTTAAATTTCGCCAGGAAACCAAGTTTATCTTAGAAAATGCCGTGTTGTTATTAGAACGTCAGAATTTAGATAAAAAATCCAAGTTAGCTGCCACAAAAGATATAGTGGCGAAAACTCCTCTTATTACTTTTATTGAAATCTTTCTTTTACAAAGTTGATTAACAATTTTATTGTTTGATACATTTTTTTTCTTTTTTAAAATTTTGCCCAAAATTTGGCAGAACTTTCAAAAACTTTAAAGTTAAAGTAAAAAATGCTTTTAGGACAACCCTGATTTTTTTGATACCAGAGAATTTTGTCGCATTAAATTATTTTTGTAGCGGAATAAGGGATTTACGTGAAGAATTAGAATATAAAATTTGACACAGCGAATTTGTTTAAAGAATCATAAATCATAATTTTTATTCCAGGACAGGAAATTTTCAATAAAAATTTTATTTTACGATTATATTTTTATTTGATGGAATTGCAATTTCTTCTGGAACTCCCTGTTTCGTGGTAAAAATCTTTAAAATCTTTTAAAATGTTTAGAAAACTTTCACAGCCATTAAAAATTGTTTGAATTTTACGAAATCTTTCCGTCTCTTTTTAGTTGATCGGTAATTTAAAATTATCTACTCGATATTCACCCATAGCTAATTCTAATAATAAAAAAGGCCAATTATGTAAATATTTTTAATATTATACTTACCAATAGAATAGAGGATAAAGATCAAGGACAAAATGAGAGTATAAGCAATTCTCATCTTTTTTACTAAGAGAAAAACCTGTTTAATGTGTTAATGAAGAATATTATTGACAAAGTAAATGATGAATATTCTAGACTTTCATTAAATTACGTAAAATACGCACATGTCTTGAAGCTGTTATCTCTTGAATTTAAGGCGCCAAGCGACTCTTATCAATTATTTACATTTCACCAGAGACAGTTTCAAGAAATTAATTTTGCTTATATAATGCTATAAAAGTTACATGTATCACAACTTAAATAATTTTGATCACTTTAAAAGATGAGGAAGAATTTAGGATTTTAGAAGCAAATTTCGGGGCTTAAATTAGCATTCTAAAATTAAACAGTGATTTTTTTAGAATTCTTCTAGTAAATCAATATTAAAATTATTGTTTCAAGGTAGATTTGTAATTATATAAAAAAATCTATTGTAATATAGGCGAATATTAACTCCGCTTTTCCACAATTTATAAGAGGGCAGTTTAAAAATGTGACACATTCTGACTTGGAACATGAGTTTTTGTACAGTCATTTCAAAATAAAAATAAAATTTTTCTTTTGAAAATCAAATTGTAATTCTTTACAGAAAATCGCAGTTCTAATTAATAAATATATTTATTTCTAAAGATTTTCGATTTAAAGTCAGAAATATATTTATCACAATTCTGACTTGAAAAAG
>JAAAKG020154772.1:0-30596 GCA_010014905.2 Druon quercuslanigerum | reverse complement strand
CTTAAGATTTATCAATATTTTAATAATATTGATATAGACCAGTAGACAAAAAAATTAACATCTAAAATTAATAATAATATATTTCCTGGTAAATAAACCTAAGATCAACAATAAAAATTATTTTAAAATAAAATTTTAAAAAATTTGAATTTAATCAACATAAAAAAACTTTTAACAAAATACTTGAATCCTCAACTAAAAAAAATTTTTTAAACAAAATAGTTCAATTTTCTACTAAATTCTTGAATTTTTGAGCCAAAAATGCAATTTTTTACAAAAAAGTTAATATCTTTAAATGACTGGGATTCATTTTTAACCAGACAGTTGCATTTTTAACGAAAAGAGTTGAAACTTACAGAACAAGATAAATTTTTAACTACAACAGCAATTTTCAGCCAAGACAAAAAAAATGTAATGAAATTGTTTAATTTTTAAGTGAAATAGGCTAATTTTTAACAAAATAAGAGAATTTTCATCAAAGCCGTGCAAGTACAGGACCTGTAAATATTAAATAAAACTAGATGAGAATGTAAAAATCATTACAAATTATTTGTAGTAAATTATTCATGAATTAATAATAATTATTCATACAAATTTCAATAAATTATCTATTTTTAATTAAAGGAAAATAGTTTAATTTTTAGTAAATGGCCAAATATATCATTTGACATGCTTCATTTTAACTCGAAACACACCTTTTTCCTCGAATTTAATCAATATTAATATTTAAAATGGTAGCTTGTGCAAAGAAAAACATAAACACGGCTTTTTTACGTTTTGATAACAGGGTTGCAAAATGAAAAAAATGCTGACCTTTGAAACCTGTAAAAACCTATAAAAACCTGTAAAAACCTGTAAAACATGAACTTAAAAGCATTTTTAAATATGTGACTAAAATTATTATTTCTGCTATTTTGTAAAAGGTTATTTCATTAATAATTGGATGGACATCAAAACAACAATTAAATGTTCCCAGTCGATTTTTGATTATTTAGTTTTCGAAACTGATTATACATTATAAAATATTCTTTTCTCGATTTATTACAGCTTGGCGAGAACTAAGAAACGTTTGTTGTTGTTAATTTAAAATAAAAACCACGAAAGTTGCAGTTTTTAGCTATTCCGGACAATTTTTGACATATTCACGATATATCGAATCAACGAAATTCAACCGAAGTTTTACCTGCACAAAAATTTTTATTATTATAACTAGTAATCTTGATTCTGAACTTATACCGATTAAACACATGATCTACTGTGATCTTTTGCAAGGAGCAATAGAATAGATTTTTTCATGTTATAAAAAAAAACTAATATGTAAATATTGTAAAATAAGACTTGAAATATCCAGCGACTAACATTTGTGAACCAACCTCTTGTTATTATTTTGTTGTACCCTGTGGCCACCCGTCTCAAATACATGGCATGCACCCTAATACATGGCCATAGGTGTGATTTACCGCTGTTCCACTGGGAGTCAATGTTATTTTCGTAGATAACAGTTGCACCTAGTGAGATCCTGCGGTGGTTGTTTAACTTATTATTTTGTCAGCCTAATAATTTTTAGTTTTATTTGACTTCTTATGGTATGGCGAAAAAATAGGAGTTTTGACTGACTAGACATTGACCTTTACCTCTGACCCCATTAGCTGCCTATATGTTGACTGTAATTATTATTTTCTTCTTATATAATCTATAAATAAATAATAACTAATTCTCAATATGTGGACGTTAATTTGTAAATCCATTATTTCTCGGACAGCCTTTTGTCTGCCCGCAGCCCTTTTGTCATTTAATTAAAAAATAAGTAATTTATCTTACTTAATAAAAGAAAAAAATCATTGAAGTTTATTTCGCTTGAGCATCTTGTTTTTACTGACGAGTATTTCATAGGTACAATTAACATATTAACACTAACTGAATCCACAACACGATTCTGTTTACGAGATTAAATAACTTATTAGTAACACATATTCAATTACACACTAACAATAAAAGGCTCTTGCTATCAGTTATAATTAAACTGGAAATCCGAACAATTTTTCATAAAAACTCATCACTTAAACATGAAATGGCCCGATTCCATAGTCGAACTTTGGTCAACATTTGTAGTATGAAGAATGGCGAACTAATGAAAATGAAAATGATCATATTGTTATATTCCAATTTAAAAGTTAAACTCAAAGTTAAATGTGTCGAAGGATTAATTTGATGAGTTTCAATCTAAGCTCTAAAAGTGTTTCTAAGGCTAGCAGACTTTAAATTTAACATATTGTAGAAACATCTCAATTTTTGCGTCTTTGGCGCAGTTATTTTAATTTTTAATATTATAATCGATAACCAGTCGAAAAAGTCATTAATTTTTTTTATGGCACAGATACAATATTTAACACATAACATCCTTTTTAAGGAGGTCTCATTTGATCGAAGTAATAGAACATTCCGTTGAATCAAATAATTAATTATTCATTCCAACCACTTCCATCCAGAGGACAAGAACAATATACCTTCTATGATTACTTTTTTTTGCGATTACCATGGTTAGTACGTCGGTGTTTGTGATTGGATTTTCCACTGTTTGCTGATTTCTTTCCTTCGACGTGCCCATTAGTGACATCTTTCCTGGAAACCCTTGAGATATCGTTCTCTGAAATTAAAATGATAATCCTTAGTTGTATTTTTCATTAATTTTTAATCCTTTAAAACTGATTTGTTTTCTAGACTTGCGAAGATTGCAAACTGCAAAATTTAACAATTTAATTACATGCAATTATTATTTAAAATAAAATGATTTAAGGTAGTTGCCGTGCCAAAAATCAGATGTCTAAAAAAAAATAGTTTTTCTGTGATTTTAAGAATCAAAATATTATAACTGATATTATTTCAAATAAAAAACATTTTTTATGAAAAATGTTAAAATTCACCAAAAAACCATTAATTTTCACCATGACCGATTACAACTTAAATCAGGCAGCGTGGTAGAGCACCTATCACCGAACGGTTTGAAATTAAAATATGTTGTTAAGTATGAAAAATAAGGAGACACGTATTTTTTTTATTTCTCTCTAAGCTGAATGTTACGGAAGTTATGGCAATTTAAAAAATAACCTCAAAATCTGACGACCCACAAAAATGTGCAAATGACTCGTATTTTCTCAATTTTTCAATATTTTTTCATTCTGTTTCACTCATTTGACATGGATATTGATGCTCTTTCATTGCGTGTTGAGTTTTTTTTCAAAAAGTTGAAAATTAAAAAATTTATAGCTGTTTTGAGAAAAAATTTCAAATACGATTTTCTCCGAACGGCCATCGTTTTTTTGCCGAAAACTTTTTCTACAAGATCTAAAAGAGAAAAAAAATTAACAATTTTTTTTTTCGTGTTTTTTATGTGGAAAGCTTCAAAATAATAATTTTTAATTAGTTTTCACAGTATATTTGACAGTTATTACCTTCTTTTTTTCTGTTTCTTTAACTTCAACTAAAGGAGGTTGTGCTGTTCGAGATACAAATATTTTAAATTCGTTGTTTTCTTTCGTAGTCTTCCAAACATGACTTTTTGAATTCCTGATAGTTCCTTTATTTTCTTCCATACTAATAGCTTATTTTCCCTGAACTTTTCAACTTCTTCTTTAGGCAAGTAAATTAAACCTATTTCATTCGTGTATTTTTGAACTTCTACTACAAAGTTGGATGCACTTTGTATTGTTTGACCAACAGATTTTTTAAGGTTGTGATTGTTCGCGTCGTGTTTACTAATCCTACGATTGCATCTACAGGAACTTTAAGGTGTTCTGTTCCCGAAAACAGCTTTTTTATATTGTGTTTAAAATTTTTCATTTAATGTATTTGAAAACGCCAAGACGTTGAAAATTTCAGGTAAAAGAAGTTATTAGAATGGAAAAAAATAAAGGAACTATCAGGAATTCAAAAAATTCGTGTTCGGAAGACTGCGAAAGAAAACAACGAAGTTAAAATATTTGTATCTCAAACAGCACAAACTCCACTAGTTGAAAAACAGAGAAAAAAAAGAAGGCAAACACTGTCAAATCTACTGCAAAAACTACAAAATATACTCCGAAAACAAAGTTAAAAATTATTATTTTAAAGCTTTCCACATAAAAACACGAGCAAATGAAAAAAAGACAAAAATATTTTATTTTTTTATTCTTATATGAATTAGAAGTGAAAACTCTCGTATAGCGTAACTTTTAGATTTTGTGATCAGCTATCTCTGAAAAAGTTTTCAGCAAAAAAAAAAACGATGGACTTTCAAAGAAAATCACATTAGAAATTTTTTCGAAAAACAGCTATAACTTTTTTAATTTTCAACTTTTTGAAAAAATACTCAACACGCAAAGAAAGAGCATTAAAATACACGTCAAATGAGCGTAACAGAATGACAAAATATTGAAAAATTGAGAAAATCCGAGTCATTTGCAAATTTTTGTGCGACGTCAGATTTTTAGGTTACTTTTGAAATCAGCATACCTCCCGTAACTTTCGTCTTAGAAAGAAATAAAAATATACGTGTTCGCTTATTTTTCATAACAACGTATTTAAATTTGAAACCGATAGGTAAAAGGTGCTCTACCACGCTGCCTAATTTTATTTGCAATCGGTCCCAGATTTTTTTTAATTGAATTTTTTCTTACCGTGGCTTCTTACCAATTTAAAACAAATTATGGCATTTTAATAAATGACGGTTTATTTTTTCCAGGAAAACCTTTTCTACAACTCTACTGTTTCCAATTTTGAAATTAAATTCTTCTATGGCTGAAATTGTGAAATTATGAACAATTTTTCTTTTAAGAAAACATTTTTTAAAGAAATAAATATATTTTAAGATTATTTAGTTCTTTTTAAAACTGGAAACAGTAGAGTTCTAGAGAATGTTTTCCCGGAAAAATAAGCCTTTATTTATTAAAATGCAATAATTTTTTTTAATTTGTAAGAGACGACTATTAGAAAAAATTCAATTTCAAAAAACATGAATAAAATTAATCTTTTTTTTGTTGTGAATTTTAACATTTTTCACAAAAAATAATGTTTTTTATTTGAAATTACATCAGTTATAATATTTTGATTCTTAAAATCATAGAAAAACTATTTTTTTCAGATACCTGATTTTTGGCGCAACTAAATTAATTTAGAAGTTACATTAACTAGTTACTTTTAAAAATGTAACATAGAAAATTCAATAATCTTAAATAACAAATCTGCTTTTTAGCTGAAGAGTTCATTAATTTGCATGTTAGCTTGATAAAAAAAGTTGTTAAGATTATAGTTGTTAACAAAGTTCGTGATTGTAATTTTGCAAAGTTAAAATTTGCTTTTTTAAACAGGGGAAAATCAGAGAATTTTTCATGAATTTAATTCTTTAATTCAAAAGTTTATAATCTAAGCCGAGATCTAAACATTTAATAAAGAACAATTTTAAAAATTGTTAAGTATCACTTATTTAAAATAAGTTGAAAATGCTGCTTTACAATACATTTGAATATGTCGCCTTATTATGATGACGTTTCGTTATTAAGTATTTCAAGTTATTTTGTTAATAACATCGAAAAAAATTACAATTTTGATTCATTATCTCCATTTTACATGTCAAGAGCTTCAATTTGAGGTATTCTGGAGAAAATCTAACGAAGATAAAAGCTTCCTGCATTGGGGTCTTAAAACTCAAATTTTTCACTTCCTAACCACTGATATGAACAAAAGAGGAAAATTAACATAGCTAATTATATTTTTATCCAGATTTTTCATTTTAAGAGGTTCAATTAAATCGCTCCCAGGGAAAATTGGATTAAAATAAAAATTTCCAGCATATAGTGTTCTAAAGACTAAAAAATTTCCCATTAAAAAAATTTTTTATCACTTCTTTAAGAAGAAAAATAAGAATATGATACATTTTTATTTGTATTGCTTTTCTACATGCAAATAACTTCAATTTAAGCGAAAAAAAATAAACGCTTGGTTTAAAGATAATACTTATTTATTTCATGTAAAAATAAACTCAGTTCAGCGTCCTTTACAAGATACAATACATGCCAGTTCAATTCATGTCAGTACTGATTGTTTTCAGTGCATTTTGTCTAGTGAACATATAGTAGCACTTCAATCTTCAAACTTTTCAATTTTCACGGTCATGCGGTTATTTATAATGATTCCAAAATCCCATTCAACTTTATAAGGTTAGTAAAACAATATCAATTATATATGTTTAATTAAATAAAAAGTATATCAAAATTGTTGAGATTTAAAAATTTTGATATATCTAATATTCCTGTAAAAGCTTTGAATAATTATAATCACATTTATTTTGTTAATAGCATAGTATTAAAAAAAATGTTTAATCTTGCAACTAGAATTATTTGTAAAATTGTATAAGTCTGGATAATATCTGCATCAAAAATTGTGAACTACTGTGAACTTTTAACGTTAGTACTATATAAATAGGCTGTATCTAGTCGTCATCTAGTCTAGAAATTCAGGACGAGAAACTTCATTTTAAATAATTAGTTTCACACAATGTAATAATAATTAATTCAACATTACCAGACGAAACGGGCCCTGCTTTCACCTTCACTTCGCCGTTGCCAAAGTCGCTAGATTTCGCATTGATTCCTTTGAGTTGAGCTTTGGAGAAGAAATAAAAATTAGAAATTGGTAAGGCCATGTAAGACTTTCCCTATTACTATCTTACCGACATTTGTCTTCAGCAGCTCACGCTCACACAAAATGAGACATCTCGTTGAAAATTTGAGAAATTAAATAAAGAATTAAATAAAGAGCACTAAGGAACGTTTTTACTCTTAAATTGGTAGAATTACTAGAAACATCCAATACGCATTTTTTTGTCATTCTACACATTTATGATCATAGAAACGTTCCTCATGTTTAGCACATTTTATTTTATGTGTTCAATTTTCAAGAATATATCTCATTTCGCGTGGACGTCGTTGTGGATAAAAAAAATATTGGTAAGGTAGTAATCGTGAAAGTATGACATGGCCGTAAAATATAAAAATTATATTTTAATGAATAATGACTTATGTCTATCATGCACCAACACCTTGTGTGCTTTGACACGATCGTTTCACATGGAGTCAAAACGCAATTGCGCATTTTTAAATTTGCATCTTTAATTTAGTGATTTGATAATTCGATAAAACAGTGGAATGTGAAGACTTCAAATGCACTATCTGTTATGAAGCGTATAAATGAACTTCGAACCACAATACTGACAAATAATTACTCTCATGTTTATGCATTAGGCTCCAGAGAAATAACTCGAATTTTCTTTTACACACTTCAATCTTATTTACAAATTCTGCAAAATTGTATGGAAACAGACTCTTTCACCTCTTCAAATCAAATCAAAATTAAATAATCACAAGCCTCATGGTTCTATGATATTTTGGCATAAAAAAATGACGATATAAGATGTATTCGTTCATTAAAAATAGCTGAAGAATAACCGTTTAAAAAAAATTGAACAAGAAATCTCTATAATGAGAAAAATTGAAAGTGTACTTTTACGATTAAACATTTTCAAAAAGTTATTCAAATCACTTTAATTTTTTTTTTATAAATTTATAAAATGTTTAGATACGCAAACAATTTGAAAATTACAAGTTTTTTTAAGTGGACGAATTCTATTGTATTTTGCGCTTAAAAATGTTAAAGGCTCCAGTTCTTAAAATTAGAAACATCTCAATTTTACCTATTATAAATCACGAAAACCAATTTAAATTAATTTATATTCCAAATCTTAATTTAAAATCAGATATTACAGCTTCTCAAATTTACTATGAAGGATTAAACTACATTTTACAAACTGAACTGATGTTCAAAATTTAAGAATTTCAAACCTCAAAATTTTACACAGGAAAGTCTTCCAAAAGCAAATAATAATCTTAAGCTCAAAGTTCCTCAAAATAAAACAAATAGTAATGAAGTTTGAAGTAAAACATGCATTCGGACTATGTAATCAATATAATTTTCAAACAAATATATTTTATCTTCTTTTGATAATTAGAAAAGACTCGATATTGAACATTCAAATTGAATATAAGTTAATCAATCAGCATTCCCGCCTTAGAATCATTCATTCCTCGACTCTTTTGATTACTTTTGAAATAGATAAACAGAAAATTAACTTGCCATCAATTTTAGCTGAAATTAATAATTGCCGATAAATATTTCGTGATTGATTCAAATGGTGTAGAATGCAATCTTATATTGACTTTGATTTCTCCTACAAAGAGATAAAACTTGTATTAGTTGTCTATGAATTAGCTGATGAAGCCATTGCACTTTATTATAATTATGGTTATAATGCTTTCCTATCGTCCGTAGCGATTTAACGAATAAAATATTCGAGGTCAAAGATCATTGGCGTAACTTGTCCATCATTGGCGAAGAATTTTTATCATTTATATATGCAGGCGCCACGCAATGAAACCAGACAAAACGCTCGTGTGAAAGGACACTCACGTTTAATGGGGGACTCTGATCGTTCTGGAGAGACGCTCTTCGAGCTGATTGGAGAATAAAAGGCCAGATCCCCTTCAGTCCCGAAACTTTTCGGTGAATAAAAATTGCCTTGTCCCTCGGAGATTTCAACCCCGAGTCTTTCGCCAGAATTTTCGTGGGCTAGGATTGGATTTGCTTTCTGAGAAAATGTATTGCCATTATTCACTTCTCTCCTTCCTTATTTTTTAATCTAATCAACAATCAAGGTGACCACTCAAATCTCAGATACAAATTCCTAGACATTTGCCGATTTTACAGTTTTGAACCAATTTTAAATTAACCTTTTTCAAAATACTCCTAAGTGTAATCTGTTTATTTTCACGGCCTTTAAAAAAAGTCAGTGTTTAAAAATAAAACGATTTTATATATCGTCATTCAAAACTGAAGATTTTAAGATTTCGAATTCGATCATACTAATTTCTACATTGAAAAAGCTACAATCGAACTTCTGATAAATTCCTGAGCGAAAAATAAATTCACTGCCATCTCCTGGATCATTTTTCGTTTTCCAAAAAATCCACTTCATTTCCAGTGTTCCTGATCTTTAGGTCCAGTGGCCACCCTGATCTCTTTAGCCAAATTTACTTCTGTCAAATTTTATCGAATAATATTCTTAAAACAAACAATCTCTTTCCCCAGACAAAACAAAAAGATAAAAATTTGATTTTTAAATTCTATATTTTTACCTGAATAGGTTCGGGAGTTGTCCTCTTCTTATATTCCTCAGAAGACTTCATCAGCTTTGGTAGATCGTGACTAGCTTCATCTGCAAGTTCCTTAGCTTCAGTTATTGAAACCTCATCATCCAAGCTTGTCTCCGTTGTACCATCAGACGAACAGTAACCATCGGGCTGAAATTGGTAAATCTTCCTAAATATTTGTGAACTCCAAACTTGTCAACATCTACGATTTCAGACAATATCAATTGTTTTATTATAAAAATTTTTTGAAAAGAATCAAACTTTTTAGATTTTCAAACAGGAGAATCAGGATATTTTTTAAGAAAATAGAGGAATAGTAGGAAAACAAATTCTTTTAAATGCCATTAATGTAGGCACCACATTTCTAAAATTTTATATAGAAATATACTGCATATATATAATATACTGCATTTTCAACAAAATAGAGTAATTTTCAATTGAAAAAATGGATTTACAACCGAATGTTTGAATTCTTAAGCGAAAACAGTTGAATTTTCAATCAAGAAAGATGATTTTATTACCAAAAAAGATGAATTTTCGACCAAAAAGTTGTATTTCGAAGCCATACAGTCTAATTTGTTAGAAGACAGTTAAATTTTTATCTAAGAAAGATCAATTTCCTAACAAAAAGATTAATTGTCTAACAAAAGATGACTTTAATTCAAAAGAACGGTATTTCTATTCAAAAAGACAAAGTTCCAACAAAGGCCAAAAAATATGACTTAACAAAATAGTTAAATTTTCGACAAGTACTAGAATTTTAACCAAAAGAATGGAATTGAGGACCAAAAATATAATAGTATAGACTTTTTGTTGAAAAAGAATTGACTTTCGACCAAAAAATACGACTCTTCTGCAAAAATGAATTTTAAACCCAAAAGGACCATTTTTCTATCTAAAACGACGAATTAAAAAAAAAATGTTGAATTTTCGCTAAAAAAAGATGAAATTCGAACCAAAAATATAACGATAGGTTTTTCAGTTTAAAAACATATTCTGTCAAACAAAACTAGTTAGATTTTCTTATTGGGTTCTATTAAGTCAGTTCTCATTTGTGCGAAAAAACGAGAAAAAGAGGAATTTTCCTTAAAACTGGGAAAAAAGGAATTCTTTAGAAAAGAGTAAAAGAAGGAAATAACGGAATGAGTAATGACATGGGGTTTTGATAGGAAATCATACTGAATTTTATACTCGAGGACAAAATATGTAACACGTGAGCTTGTAGCACTCTCCAAATTTGAAATCAGTTTTTCTCGAAAAGCAGATTTTAAAATTATTCACGAAACATTTAAAGTAATCCTAAATTATAAATTTATTATACCAATTATTGGTGAGTAATTATATAAGGTAACGTTACCCATGTAATTAATATGTTAAATATATAAAAATGAAGTTTTCGTTCTCAAATATAAAAGGGACATTCATTTTGGAACGAAACATTAACTTTGAAACCTTAAATAGCACTAAATCTCAGATATTTTTACTGAAACGTAAAACCAAATCTGAAAAATTGTCGGGTTTAAAAAAAATTGCCGGTTATATCTCGACCTTTTCCCGGTGTTCACAATTCTTCGCTAATTCCAGGTTTTCCCGGCCAGTGGCCATCCTTTTTGTATACAATAGTTATGGACCTAATACAACTATTAAAAATATTTATTTCTAGGTTCTGCTGAGGTTGATTGTCCTCTTTTGAAATCAGCCGAAAATTTGTATAATAGTTCAAAATCAACAAAAGAGCATAGAAAAATCGTTTGCTGAATGAATTCAACTGTTGATTCAACAATATTTTTTTTTATATCTAAAGGAATAGTGTTTGCAATAATATTCTTCAAGAATAGATAAAAACAATGCTCCCCGATATATCGACAGCAACAGGTTTTTCTTTGAAATACTCATCACTACATTTTTTAGTGTTTTTTGTCTCTCCAAATCGAACAAACATGGGTCTGCCAATTTCTTTTCAAAAATAGCATATTTCGTTAGCGAGAGATTCAAAGTAACAACAAATTAAAGTTACCATTTATGTGCTTTAAAACTGAAACTAAGTTAACGTTACACAATTTTGCATGCTTTATTGTAATCAATAACAAAAAAAAATAATCTAATTGCGAATCGACGCAGTTTTCATGGTAGAAAAATACTGACTTGACGATAAGATGATAACAAATTATTTTTTTTATACATCTCACTTTCGTTAAACTGTACTTTGCTCTTTCACGAATTGTATTTTTTCTTTTCTTGGTCCAGACTTTCAGAATAAAAATATGCAAAGCTAATAGTAAGATATTGTTTTTCTTTTTCGTTAAAATCGCAGAACTTTGAACTTTTTACGCTTGAGGATGCAAACAATCAGTGCCTAATCTCCTTTACGTGCAAATTAGCAATTTTAATGATAAAATCTTTGTTTGAGGCGCCGAGTGGCCCCTAAAACCAAAGACGTATTTTTTTAAGTGTTAATAACGAACTAAAAATATAAATAAACCAGACTTCCTATCAAAGTGTAGCCAGGTTATCTGGCAAAGAAGGGTCAAGTCTCAAGGTTTTCTCGTTACTAACACTTCTAAAATTTCGCATACCTTATATGTACGAATGATCTCCAGCTAAAGTAATCTTTTTCTCTACTATATTTTATGTATTGATACTCCCAATAAAAAATCAGGGGAATCTAATTTTAATTTAAAATTTAAAATTTGAACGATTTTAAATTGGTAATTTTCAAATTGAAGAAATGTAATATTTGTAGATGCTTAAAATAAATTAATAAAAGAAAGTTATCAAATATTCTGAATTAAAAAATGTTCTAAAAAAAATTCTAAGTATTTTTAAATTATAGGCTTTGAATAAGGAACAACTTTACATTTTAAATAAAGTTTTCTCGATTCAACTATTTTAAACTAATTTTAAATTTTCAGATGTAAAAAATCAATTGTTCTTAAGTTTTCCCTAAATCCATATAATTAAGCTAATTTCTGAAATTAAGATTGTATATATCCCGAAATTTTTATTTCTCTACAAATAATTTGTATACGTTGACTAACTTACAAGAAAATCGGGATCATCGTTGCTGTCCTCAGAAGCTAAACGATTGACTTTAGAAATAAGAGTCTCTTCCTCAGATTGGCTGGAATCATCATCAGTAGAAGCGGTGACTTCACCAAACTTGCGTTTTGAATCAGAACGATGGGGACTGGTAGTAGACTCTGTAGTAGATTTTTCCTCGGATGGTGCTGTAGGCTACAAGAAATAATCGTTACACATTGTATTGTATTTAGAAACGCTAACCTGACTTTTGTGAAAAAAATTGTCTTTTGGAAAAAGAAGAACTCTCTACTTTGAGTCTAGTTGAATAAGTCGTCATTTTGTCAAAAACTGAAATAATATTAAATTAAAAGAAAAGTTCTAATTAAAAATCTCTTATAATTTTCAGATTGAGTCTAAAGTCAGGGGAAAAACTTAAAATTGCGATTCGTTCTCTTTTGACATGAATGAAAGAATGTTTCAAAATCGCATTGATAAAAATATTCTCGTATCCTCAAATGTGAAATTAATTATGATAATCTGTCTCTTGTCAGACTTGTCGGTAGCCTCTGCTCATTCAAATACTTATCAGAAGGTCTGCCCCAGCTCTATTTTTATTCGAAAAGAGTGCGAGATAGATGCTCGATGATAAACAAAGTCTGACTTCTCTAATGTCTTTTAAAACTACTTGTCATCAATCTGCATCTTTGATACAAGAGTTTCTTACATTGTTGATATCATCTACTCTATTTATTAGTTAAAATATCCAAGACGCTAAATAATAATTAGATACACCAATTTAGAAAATATAAGAGGACAAAATAAAAAGAAATAATAAAATTGTATAAATATAAAATAACATTTAAAAAAGACAAACACTTTTTAGAATCCCGCCACCCTTCCTGTTTTTTCTTTTTAATTCAGAACATGTAAGCGCAGTCGCCAAGAGAATCAGACATTGTCGATGGTCCCCTTCCATAATCCGCTGCGTCGTGATTGGTGCGCTCCCGCCACAATGTGGGCCAATCCGTGTGACCTTGTCTACATCGACGATTATAATAAAATAAAAAATCTCCAAGCAGTTTTAATCTATAAATAAACTTTCCACGTCAACCTTAAACCAATTTGCCTATTTTTTGTAAATTGGTTCAAGATCCCTTTTATTTTAAGTTATAAGGTTAACTCAAATGATTAAACAATAAACTTGTTAGTTTCAAGACAGTGGAGAAAGGACAGAGTAGCACGCAAATTTCAAAGAAAAATCCTCGTTTTTACTCAATCAATAGAAAAGTAAAGCATTCAAAGTAGAAAAATTCTTAATTTGCAGGATTTTAAATTAAAAAATTAAACAGTAAAATTTAAAAAATTTCAAAGCAGTGACTTTTGAAATTTTGTTCAAACTATCAAAACTATTCATAATATTTCGGTAACCATGCACTAAGGTGATTTGTGGCTTCGCACCTACAATAATACTAAAATTAACGGTAGTTTGAAACAAATTAAAAATGATAACTATAAAAATTGAAATATATATATTTCTAAGCCGACATTTAAAAAAAATTATGATCTAAGGATTTCAAATTAAAAATTGTTTAATTTCAAACATTCCAAACAAATTGCGACAGTCAAAGGTTTTAAATGGAGTTTTAATTATGTTAAATTTGTTACATATTAATTCCTGAACGTTATCAATTTTTTAACAGTCTATTTTTCGGTTCTAAACTTGATCAAACATGTTAAAAAATGCTATTGAAAGTATAAAAATTTCCATCCAGTACAAATGATTTTTCAAAAGTTGACATGTTGTTTTAAAATAAAATTTGAAAATTGTAAATAGTTATATATTTTGTATATAAGCATAGACCTGAGGAAAGTATTTTCAATACAAAGACACTGTATGAGAAAAACATATTAATTTTTAATACTTGTAAAAAGAGAACATTTTTTTTGTCCCGAGGGATTAACCATTAGAAATTTTGATCTACTTCTGAATTCTAGAATTCAAGAGAACACAAAATAATTCAAAATAAGTCTAGCGAATTCGAAAGAATTAAGGGACGTACAAAAGGCTTCCAAAATAGGTTTACACTTGAAATCAGTACGTAGTGGTAAATTTTTGGCAACAAAAATTCCATTTAGTAAGCACTTATATTTGACATTTACATAGTGGATAATTATTAATTTATATTTGTTCTTCCAAGCGGTTAGTGAAGGAAGGTAAATACTTCCCTCATGAAAAAAACTATTGGTAATTATTGGATACTAAAAATTTTTGGTTGTAATTATTAAAGTATTCCATTAAGGTTTTTTTTAAAACAAAATTTGGTCAATTTTCAAGGCCTATTAAAAAATGTTCAGTATCGAATGAAAAACTTCTTTTTAAAGGTTCATTTTGAATCTATCTACATAATTACTGGATTCATTTCAAATCGGTCAGGCAGACCATGTTTTACAGAAACATTTACCACTAAAAAATGTAGTTTTTCAAAGGAATAAGAAAACACGTATTTTAAATATTTGCCGACAACTTTTGTTTTAAAAAGGTATGAGTATTTAAATTTTAAAATCTGTTGGAAATTTTAAAAAAAAATATCAAAATTGACATAATGGTGACGGTTTTTCTGAAAATATTCAGTCAATTTACTCAAAAAACAAACAATTTTTGTTTGTTTTGATATCTTAGATTTTTTTGATGTAATGATATGACCAAACGAATAAATAAGTTTCTCTAAAAAAGCTTTAAAAAAATATCTTTTAGCAAATTTTTTATCTCGATAAAAAGGATTTAATTTAACCGTTTTAACAATGAGTTAGAGAAAGAACAATGAAGTTAGAAAAATTGAGAGTATCGATTATTTCAAAAATACCAACTTCAAAGGATAAAATTTGATGTAAAACTGGCTTAAACTATTAAATTATGTTCTGCTCTGTTGGTATGGCCCTATAAGATTGTTTTGTTGAGAAAAAATAAGTTTTGATCGATATTAGACGTAATTTCGTAAAAATCTGGAAAATAATGCATTTTTGTAGAAAAAAACTTTTGTTTCTTCGACCAGCATAGAATATACTTTTTACATTAGGACGAGTCTAGAAGGAGTTTTTTTTAGTAAATTGATTTTTAATATTTTCAGAAAAACAGCCACGAATTTGGTAAATCTTGAACTCTTTTAAAAGGTGAACGAGAAATTCTATCAAAATCAAATAAAAAAAGATAAATTCGCATGTATATTATATTGAGAAATATCACACTTTCAACCAAAATTTTGACCATTTTTTGATAATCCATGTTTTCTACATAACATTTCTTTCGGAGAATAGGTAGGATACCGAATATTTTGCCCAATTTGAAATGAATTTGTTCTAGATGAACAGTGTTCACCTTATATGGCTTCAGTTTGGAATTTTGCCTGTTAAAGACTTCCAATGCAAAAATTAAACGAATTCCTGCCGAAAAGATAAATTGGCTATCATTTCCAGTTTTTTTAAATTCTAGGTGATTTTTTGGTTTGATGATTTTGCGGCCACTCTGAAGGAAGAGAGTAGGAGGATGAATTACTCACGGTATCAAAATTGTTGAAGATCCGGATCCTTTCTGGAGGCGGCGACGGTGAACTCCTAGATTTATCCAGACAAGAGAGACTCGAGAGAGTGAGCTGGATCGACCTTATTATGGTCTCCCTGGCCTCGTTCTTTGCCAACCCCTTGTCCTACACCCACCACCACGATTTATCGAGCTTTAAACGATTTTTTCAGGAACATTCAAGGACTTAAAGATTCCTGGTAGATTCGACGTCACATGCGAGATTGTCGTTAGTCTTATATGGATTCTAATCACACACAATTAAACAGCAAGTCTGTCTCTGGATCTTACCTTAGTCGTAATTCTTCGGGCACGCATGCTCTTCAAACCGTTGTTCTTTATAGTCCTCAACTGCCTCCTGCGCTTCTGCACGAATTTTACCTGAAGAAAACCGAAAATATAAAACTAGATTTTAAAAAAGACACGTAACTATTACATTTTCAAAAATTGACTGTAGGAACCAGTCTCAATCAAGAACATACAATTTTTAAAACGTTTTTTTTGTATAACAATGGCTAGCTTTAGAATAGTTTTATTGACAATATTTTATAAAACTTTGAAAAAAATTGATACCAAGATTTTAAATGATCTCTAAAATATCTTTTTTATTCAATGCACAATCAAACAAGCATTAAAATTGTCGAAACTATTTTTTTTAATTAGATCAAAATTTTCTAAACAAAAGTCGTTATAATATGAACCAGTCCAGAACTTATTCTAATTCATTTTAAATATATAAACCTTGAAATCCATTTAAACATGAGTACTTGAATTTAAAGTATCTAAACTGATGATTTTTTTATAAGCAATCAAACTTATGAATCAACTATTTCTTTTAAATAATTTTTTCAAAGCCTAAACTTTAAAATGAATGGATTTGAACTGTTTGTGAATCAAACTCCGCTAAATAGGTTATTCCATTCCATTATTTGGAAATTTGCAAAGACTGCAAATTGAAACCAAACAGACTCAATTGATGTAATATGAAATTATTAAACTTGAAACATTTTAATATGAAAGTGAGAACATATGCATAAAGGGGTTTAATTTGAAATTGTTGAATGCTTATCCATTAAAAATTTGAAATCATTCAATTTTGAAAATCAGAAATGGTTGTGACTTTTTACATTTCTGCATTTGAAATCCAATTACTTTAGCTTTTGGATTCCAAAATATTTAAGTTATTTATAATAATTTTAATTTATAAAGCTTTATTTTGTAAAAAAAGGCATTATGAGAGTACATATAAAGTACGAAATATATTGCACAAATTTTACCTCTCGAAATTGTTGTGTTTGTGATGAAGAAAAAATTTGATAAAATTCGATCTCCAATGGACAAAAAATTTATTTTCTGAGAGTAAACTACATCCTAAAAAGAACATTTTTTAAAACGTAAAATACACATTAGAATAAAAGCAACATATTAATTTTTTAAAACAAAAATTATTGATATTTTCATTATACTCTGAAGAATAGAGCACCATGCATGGTATGCTCAGACAGTAGACAAAGGCGATTTTAGTCAGCCGATCGAATTTAGAAATTTATCAAATATCTGCAATAATCATTTTAAAAATGTATGTGCGTTCTTTGAAAATTTCAAGAATTATCGAAAATGCCCAATGAACTTAATTTTAATTTTGAAGAATGAAAATTTATTCCTATGAGAATGTTTTTTTCAGTTTGAAAGAAATTCTTTTAAATATTTAGTAATTCACTGGAAAAATGTGTTACCACTTCACTAGGCTGAATTGGCGGATACCCGATTAAGAAAGCTCCTATGTTGACTCCAACCTTCAAGATTCGTAACATAATTAGTGTTGGGAAGAAGAGGATCCATGGAAGCGGCCTGACAAGTCGAATCTCTCCGAAGGACTTTCCATTTTCGTCTAAAGTTGAGAATTTAAAAAAAAAACGTATATTACCTATCTTATTATTACCATCTAAAAAAATTCTAAACTCATATGTTTTTTCTAATAAAAACCTTCATATTAAAAAGATATTTCATTTGTGATTTTAGATGCAAAATTGTGAGTCATTCAAATTACTCAAAAGTTTTCAAATTTGAAACTTTTCTGATTTACAAACACATTGGTTTACAATTTTGCAGAATCTAAAACTGAAAACTATTATATTAAAATCCAAGGATTGATGTAACAACAAAATTGATACGAATTAATTAATTTAAAAGAAACTAAGATAATACAGCATCTTCTAAGAGACAAAACTGATTAATAATCTCATAGGTATTAATAAAATAAAAAGTTATTATTAACCTGCTACTGTTTCCTGGATTGGAAGACTCCATTGCGCAGATTTCTCAACCACCCACAAAATACGATCGATCAATTTGAGAACAGTTTGACCAAGAGAGATACGTGCTAATGATTCAATACTGGAAATGACTAAACCGTTGACCCTCTCGGAGATTCTGGTTGACATCTGCATAGTCATTAAACATGTTCTTATCAGTACAATAATTATTTTTTATCACAAATTCAAGAAACTTCTCAACAAATTTCAAAAATTAAAAAATTATAAAAATATTGTACGCAAAAGGATTAGTTCTATTCATATTGTCAAAAAAAGGCAACTTACCGTTACTGTACTTCGTTCCAGCGTCATTAACTTACTCCTAAAACCAAAATGAAAAACAATAATATAAACAATTTATCGACATAAAATAAAAAGAATGTATAGTTTATCAACAAAATTTAAACAAACATGTTCTATGTTGAAAAATCTGAAAATCATGGCTACTTTTATTTAAAAATGTCTAAAATTAATATTAGGATATGATATTCTGAAATAGTTCAATCTTTCAATTTTCAATAACCACATTTTTTAATTTATTCATTTTGTAACTTGCCTTCTTTAAACTGCACAATTTTGTAAAAAATTAAATGTGATACTACATTAGTTTAAACATTTCAATCTGAAATGTTATTTTTTAAACTTTTCATTCGGAATTGTGTAATTCTAAACGTATTCGATTTAAATGATTAAATATTAAACACTTATTATTTAAAATTCGAAACTTTCAATGCTCTAAATCGAAAATAGCTAACATATTGAGGCTTATGTGAAGTTGTAAAACTTTGAAATATTTCAATTAGCACCTGCCTTCAAATTATAATTCTTCCAAACTACATTTGAAGATTTCTATTTAAATTAAAATTGCACTATCGTGGATTTCATTTCGGAATTGTACAATTATTCGTGAGAAAGATAAATTTAGAACTAAATAACTTCGCATATTTCAGTCTGCAATCATTCCAATTTGAACCTTTTTCATTTACAAATCTGAAGAAGAACAAAAAAGAGAATTTTGAAAAAGTGACAGGTAGACGCTGATCAGCTTGAAACTGAATAAGATTTTCTTAGTAGGTTTGAAATTTCTATTTGCAGGAAAGTTTAACTGGACTCAATGGAGAGAGGAAAAATAAGAATACCTTGCTAATATGACTTAAATGTGTGATTGCAAGCAGTAATTCTTCAGTTATAAATAAACAATAAGAAAAGAGGCGTCGATAATCAGTATCGAGAAGGCACGACCTCATCGTATCACCGTGACACAACGTACATATCCTTACTTTTATTTAGTGACTTGAATGTGTACACTTCTTGTTAAAAAATAAAAGAAATGTTCAAGATTTCATTCTTTAAGAGTCTACGCTTTATTTCATTGTTTTGTAACATTACTCAATAATAATTGTATTTCCATCCATCCTGAAAAAAAATTTCCAACTCTTATTCTTGAACGACGTTTTTCTGACGAATAGCCTTAGGGGGAAGAGCAGATTCCTCTTTCCAAATATATTAATATATGTAAAATAATTAATTTAACGTAATCAATAGTTAAGACACCATACGTATTCATAATTTCAAATTAAAATTAATTATTTTGCTTCTATTTGTGTTCTTAGTTAATGATTATCCACTGTAACGAGGTTTCCTCTACATATTTTCACTATTCGTCCTAAAAAGCTAGACTAGCCACGGTCAATTAAAGCAATAAAATAAAAAATGATACCACAGTAAGACAGTATAAATAATTCATAAATTTTCAGCTTCTTACGTTTCGCAATAATTTTGTATAAATAGATTTTCAACTTGAATCCCCACCTTCTAAAACTGAATTAACACCAAGATCTGCAAAAATAAGGATTACTATACTATTTAGTGATGAAGTGTTAGACGAATTAAAAAAAATTTACGGGTCCGTGCCCTAAACCTGTTAACTGCAATTTTTCGAAATTGATTTTTTTTGTATTTTCTGGAAAATTTTTTATTTGCAGTTAATATTCCACAAGAGAAACGGCAAAATTCCTTTTGGTTTTTTTTTTTAATGAATTTTCGAAAATCTCGTTTTGGTATCTAGAGCATAAGTCCGCCGTCTAAACCTGTTAACTGCCTATGGCGTTTTATGGGAAATCCGTGCTTTTTCTCACATCAGCTCAGTTTTCTCATAGAATAGGCCAGTATGTGTGCAATTAAGTGGATGTGTGTGTCGAAAGTTTTTTGTGGCTACTTTCACGTCATCTTAGATTCTGTCGGCTACAGATGTAAAGCCACTGTAAATACGAAGGTGAGCGACGCGTCTCGATTACTAACACTCAGCAAATTTTTGCTTGCGATTCCAAATATTTTGACACATAAAACTTGCCCGCAACTTGAAAAAAACGCAGAAAAATGCGAGCTCGGGAAAAACAATAGAAAACCAGTGATAGAACACTGCAGATAACAGGTTTACACCGCTGGACCTCATTGTACATAACATATGAATAGATTTCAATTGTCATATAACGATCAATTTTGATTTAAATGTTATAAATTTAACGTGTATTATTTGTCTCTAGTAACAGTTTAAAAAACTATTGAAAATTGCAATTATAGCAACGATTTTCCTTCGCCGTGAAAAATTTCTGAAATGTCGGTTAACAGGTTTAGACCACGCGGACCCTTCAATTCGTCTATGCTCCACAAACTTCGCTGAACCTCCCAGTGGGCATAAAATTTGGAGACATCTTTACGGTATAGTTAAGGCATCCTATGTCCATGTCGTTGAGGTGTCTTTACGATATCGTAAAAACGTCATATGATCTGACGATATCTTTACGATATGCTTAAGACATCGTAACGACATGGACATAGGATGTCGTAAAGTTGTCGTAAAGACGTCGCCCAACTTTCTGCCCATTGGGTTATATCAGCCTATTTCATTTTTCCCTAGGAGCGCCAAAAATATTTAAAATTAAATTTGTCTGAAAGAAGATCTTCCCCATCACCTAAAGTTGTATCTGGGTTAAAAAAATTATCTACGTTTTACAGGCTTTTAATTGCCTTTAGATAAATCTTATTTTTACTTTAATTTTATTTCTAAATTAAAAATGATAAGGCCATATTTATTCTGAAAAAAGTGATTTGGAATATTTAAATCTGAAAATTCGAATAAAAGCTTTCTTCTATACAGTTTCTTCAATTTGGACAAAGTTGACTAGATTGAAGAATACAATTTGAGAGAAACGATTAATGATTCAAATTTATAGCCATAATACATGAGACTTTTATTGCAATGTCTTATCATTATTACGATGTTTACTGGTGGTCGTTATCATATTTCTCTTTTGTACCCGTAGTCCAGGTCCTATTGACCGATCATCGTATCTCAAATATTATTTTTATAACTAGGAAAAATCAAAGTGAAATATGAAATTTTGTAATAAAAATACAAAGTCATACAAAAATTCAAGTATCGATTTAATATATTTAATATAATAAATTTAAATATTAGAAACTAGATTTATTTTTAAACATCCGAAAAATTAATTCACAAATTGCTGAATTACATTCTTTCTTTTAAATTGAAGAATATATTACAATTAAACCCACAAATATTCTCCATTATTTTTCAATTCTAAATCCACCTGACAGTTACAATAATATTTAGGGTTGTAGACACGCGCCTATTTCTCATGCAAAAGGTTAAACGAAGATCAATTCACATGTTTACAATTCCCCGTAGTCGAACATTTCAGGACCTCATGATCAATTCACCTACTATACATTTTCTCGACGTGAATTAAAACCCATTTTTCTTACTCAGAAAACATTCAATTATAACTGTTTTTTATTATTTTCAATGATATAATTTTAAATTGAGTAATTTAGAACGCCTTAATACTAATATAATTCAATTAATTACGCTTCCAAGTCGAAATAATTCAGAGAAGAAAGTTATATTAAATTTTGTGTAGTCCAAAAATTCGGAAGACTTGAATCAAGAAAAATGTTCTTACACAAAATGATTTGGATTTTAATCAAATGCGATTGTTATATAGACTTAAATTTAGAAAAAAATCGAAAAACATTACTTACCGTGGTCCACACGCAACAATTAATTTCTTGAGTTCTCGGCTGATCACTGGAACCACTAAAACTCTTACGCGATCACAACTTCTATTACTTCACATGCGACACTAAGACCGGCGTTGAACTGAAAAGTAAAGCCCGTAACCGCGATTTTCTGAAGAGAGCAGGGCCGGCACTAATCACTCTGAACCTGACTTCTTATTATTAAATCGAAAATCAAGTTAAATTAGAACTAATATCCCGTGGGAACGACTGAAAAATTCCGAAAAATAAAATTTCCGACAATGTAAAATCCTCGAATAATTAAGTTTCCCACAGAAATTTGAGACGCCTGAATAATCCCGATAAATAAAACTCCTGACACTGTACAATTTTCAACATTAATAGAATTCCCAAACAGTTTATAATATTCACGAACTTGAGAATTCCAGATTTATTAAATATCCGAACTAGAATTTTATTACTCAGGAATTTTCCAATTCGGGAATTTTACAGTGTTTGAAAATTTATTTTTTGGGACTTTTCAGCAGTCTCAGAAAACTTTCGAAATATGAAATATCCGAACTAGAAAATTCCCGATATATATATATATGTATATTTCTGGATGCAAATTTTTGTTTGGAATGTTTTGTTCAATAAGAATCTTTGATTATTGTATTTATTTAAGTAAATAATATAAGTTAAAAACAATTTTTTCAATTATTTAAATTCGGGAATGTCCTAGTTCAGATGTTTTATCATTTGAAAATTTGCTGTTGATAATGCTCAAATTCTGAATTTTCATAATTCGACAATTTTATCATTTTTGAAATTTTATTATTCAGGAATCTTCCAATTAGAAAATTTTATTTTTTGAATTTTTTTCAGTCGTCCCATCTAATGTCCTCATTTTTTATTTCAAATTGTTTAACTTTTTTATTATTATGGGTTTTTATTCTACATTTTTTTATTAAAAGCAAACGAAAATGTTATATATTTTATTGATACACAATACATTTGTATACAAAAAATTACTTTTTCGCAGAAAAAAGGCAGAACAAAATTTTTCCAATTCAGGGAAACAGAAATTAGAAATGAATCAGTTTTTGAATTTGGTAAGGTAATTTAGAAAAGTGGGTTTTCTGTAGCTATATATACAATATCATAAAACAACAAAGTTCTTTTCTATTCTAAACACGAACTCTAGCCTAAGTTGCACCTTCATAGTCGGATATGATTTAGAAATTCACTATTTGAGATTTTTCTTCTTGATTTTTGGCTGTTTTTATTGTCTCAGTGCCTTGTAAATGTACGTATTAAATTTGTATACGCATAGAATCACCTCCTTTTACAATAATATTATTTTAAATAATTTAATGAAAATTTAAAAACTCATTTTTAAGGAAAATATTAATTAAATTAAAATAATTTAATTTACTTTGATAGAAAAATGTGAAAAAAGTATAATAAATTAGTATTTTGCTTAAAAATTATTTTCAAAATTGTTATTAAATTATGTACAATGACTTGATTAATTAACTTCCGACTTTATTCTCAGGTATCAGGTAGAGAGCATCGTGGTTTCTTTATGAGTGCTGTATGAGTGCCAAATCGTGGGCAATTATTTTTTAGAAATGTTTTTTTATTGTGACTTGATAATAATAAAAATGACGAAAGACCTTTTCTCTTTTTTCGAATTGCAATAGAAACCTTTTATTGTGGTTGTCCAAATTTTGTCGCTGGATTCTTGGTTTTATTTTCAGGAATTCTGCAAATTGACTTGATTATTGAGCGTTAAATAGGATTTTTAATTCAATTTTATTCTTATTTAAATTTCATAAATTTTTACGTACAATAATTGTAATCTGCTGGTAAAATAAAAGAGGATAATTCCATATGTATACAAACTTTATACATAAATTTTCAGGACATTCATAAAATACAAGCAACGAAATATCAAGAAAAAAGTGTAAACTAAAATAGGGTAATTGTAAGGACCATCTTAAATTAACACAAATAGGTCTGGCAAAAATAACACGTCCCGAACCCGTTTAAGTTCTCTTTAGATGTAAAAAATCCATTTTGGGTTTGAATAAAACTTCCTTTTTGATAGAAAACGAGCCTTTTTGTTGAGGCAACCAATGAAAAGAAGCGATAATAAATATAAAATTACTATTATGATTCTTGTTATTGTCGTGTCAACATTTGTTGGAATTTGTCATTACAAATTAGTTACATGTCTACTCATTAGTTTTTGTACAAATTGATATTTTTTAATTAATTAATATAATTATATAAGTTAATTATAATCTATTGTTATGAAGGGATACTTTTTATGCTTCGAACTTTTTGTATAATATTTTTTCATCGTCCATTATTTGAAACAATAATTTGAACATTCCAGTTCATGAAAAACACTCTTCTAATCACAAAAATGGTTTAGATCCTACTAAAATTTCAAGATTTATTCCTTGTATATGGGCATCTGTCTAGAACCTTTTTAGTTTTATGTCCCTCAAAGGTATTTAGGTAATTTTAGTAAATTAAAAAAAATTATTCCAGGGTATCTATTATATTATCAAGTATAAAGCATACTGTAAAAAAGATTATAGTTGGCTTAATAATCTAGATCAAAAGTAATTTAAATTTGAATGTTTGAATTTCAATTAGGACAGCATGTCTCGGTTTAAAAAAAAAGTTCTAAACCAATTAATATCTTCTATTCTTTTTTTTATTTGAAGATTTCAATTTTTGATTAAAATAAAAATTTCCTACTGGTTCAAAAATCATGGAAATTTTTTTTTTCATGTACACATTTTGCTATTAAACAGTAGTAAATTTAAAAAAGGTTTTAAATAAGAATTACATCCGATAGATCCTTTTTTCAAATAATTAGATATTTTGTAATAATTAATATATATTTGAAGGAAGTATTTTTCGCGTGTCCAATTAAAGAATATCATTAATAAGTATCTTTAGCTAATATAGTCAAATTTCCAATGCTGTGTCTACAAAAATTGTATTATTTATTTTCTTACTAAAAAGTTAAAGGTTCCAGACATACGCCCATGCGAATACAAATTTAGATGTAAATGGCAAAAGTGTAAAATGTGGTATAGTTATAAATAAAATCAATTATTTAAAATTCATTAAAAGGAAAATTAACATCGATAGAATCTACATGTAAAAATTAAATATTTTATTTGTTAAAAATTGCCTTTTTTCTCTGAAAAAATAAGGTATCTCTCAGGTAATCGATTCTCTTAATTTTAATGTGTAGTAATTTATAATTAAACGATTTGAACTAAGAAGTAGTAGTTATTTTTGAAGAACTAATTTTTGAAACGAATTTCACAAATTTGATCAAAATAAAACAAATAAAAAAAATTAAAACCAGAACTATAAAAATAATAGTTAATAGATTATTTATTGGTGTGATCGAATAGGCAATCATCTGAAATTAGATTAAATTTATTTGACAATTTAAATTAACTAAAAGAAGCTCGACTTTAATTTCAATCCGACGGTGATTTCGTGCTATAGGAATAATTTGATTATAATGCATGCAATGTAGTTTTAAACATAATTCTAGACTTTCTAAAATCGCTCAACTCTAAAGTTGCATTTTGACTTTATTTAAACTTGAATTTTCGATACAATGTAAATTAGGATACCAAACAATTCGTTTGAGCTCGCTTTTGTCACAGAAATGTCACAATATCGGCATTTTTATACTAGCGCAACAAATTTATTCAACCAAAAAATTTCTTTTTCAAAGGAATTCTCTCCTTAAAAAAAAATGTTTAATAAATAAACGTTGCGCAAATGCAACACGTAGTATTTGCAGGTAATGTAGTTTCTTCATGCAAATAAAAAGTAGGCTGACAATAGTAGTAATGATTCTTAATTTAAAATCGGAAGAAGACAGCCGATGTAAATCTCAGTCATCACCCTTTGAAATTTGGTTCTATTTAAACTAATAAAGGCGGGGCATTCCATCTCAAATGATCGCACTGCTCAAAAAATATTTGTTTACTACAGAGATTCGATGAAATCTCCCTAAATAATATTTACCATAGTAGTACCAATTTATAATAGAAATGAAGTGGGATTTTTCAGTAAATTGTCTTTTAATATTTTTAGAAAAAACACTACCATTTCGTTAATTTTCTACTTTTTTGTTGGAATTCACGGATGTATTTTGAAAGAAAACTAAAAGTTCTATCATTTTGAAGACAAAGCATTAAATACCTCTATTAATTTAAATAATACCACACTCTAGACAAACGGCTATTTTTGTTAGTCTGCATCATCAGCTTTATGAAACTTAAATATTCATATCTTTTATTTATATAAAATTGGATTCGGTCTGAAGAAGTCATATAAATTAGAAATGTAAATAAAATTTTACTTTGACATTTGAAAAAAGTGAAAAAGATGAAAAATTCCAAAAAGTGGTGGAAAGGTGACAACCTGTGATGACTGAAATCCACTAAATATTCATTAATTTCCCCGTCCCTACATTTCATTTAATTAACCTTCTCGTAAGATTTTGCTAACTGCATAACATACAATCGCGACTACGCTACATTGTTTAAATGCTACAACTCTTATGTTTGACAAAGTGCAGTGCTTTTATCTGATTTAACAGTTTCTGACCCCTTTTTCTAATCTCAGCGTCGTAAGGCCACTTGTACGCCAAAACATTGATCTTGAGAACACGATACACACCCGTTCAAAAAGTGCAGATCAAAATAATTGCATATTAATATTGCACGTGATCAACATTTCCAAAAACAATCTTAGCAATCATTGTCGCCTTCTCAAGCGTCAAAATTCGGGGCACTCGTGAAACTCATTATCATTTTTCTTTTCTTTTGCATTTATTTCTTTTAGGAAAATTATTTTCTGAGACTTTCAGGTCATTCCATTGTCTTTTCATTTTACAACTGTTTTTCGTACATTGAATAATAATTTTATTTTATTGAAAATATTGTGTAAAGGCCTTTATCAGGAGATTAATAAAATTTCAAATTGACTAGCATGTGTCTAATGTGTAATGAATTTAGAAGGGTTAGAATTTTGAATTATTAAGGTCTTTTTTATAAAAATGATAAAAATGAATGAAATGTCCCAAAAGTGAAAACGAAAGAGACAATTGCTCTTTTGCAGATTTACAATTAGTCAACACACTCCTTAAACTATCAGATTCACAAAAAAATGGAAAAAAACTAAACGAAAATAAGGCAGAGGAAATGTATGTACATTCTAATTTCTCATGGATTATAAACTTCATAAATTAAAAAAGACCTAATTTTTCCTTCACCTGATCAAGAAATAAGTGAAATTAAATTAAAACCATGAAAATGTAGGACGTACAAACGCAAAATCCATTCACGCTAGATCTTTAAAAAATCATAATTAGAACCAAAACTAAAAACTTTATTTTACAGTATGATAATATCGATACAAAGGTATATTAAAAGATTAACACTCGCACATATAAACACAGTGAGAATTTAGAAAAAATAATATATTTGCATTCATTGATTTGTCGTTCTTAAGTGTAACTTGATGTCATGACTGATGGCCAAATTTGAAAATATTATAAAACGATTCGAAGAGTAGCGTTCTCGGGTGCTTCGAACCCCAATAACGAAGCAGCAAAGACAACAAATTTGTATGAGTGAATGGCGTAATTTTTTCTATTCCGAGACTTCAGATCAAGAAGAGAATCTCTGTGGAGATTCCGATGGCCTTTTTAAACTTTTTAACAAAATTAAGGAACAAAAAAAAAAGGACGCGAAAACGCTTAGTGAGCTATATGAAATAGCAGACTAATTATGCAAGGTGTACTGATACTAGCGCACAGGCATAGTGTTCAAAACATTCTTGTCTTAATTGCTCTTGTTTATGATACTTCGAGTTTATAATATTAAGGTTAATATTCCTCCTCGTCGTCAGGGGCTAGCCCGTCACCCTCCAGCTCTTCGGGAGGCGCGAAACCATCCTACGAATACGAAAAGTTGTTTAAAATTTGGTTTTCTCAATTATTTCTTTATTCAGACCCGATTTGCACCCATCAATCAAATTAAAAATAGAGTCAAGTTCAGAACTGAAGGTATTAACGAAAAAATCTTGACGTTTTATTATCCTATTCGTTGAAAAGAAAAGGAATTATATAAGAAAATTAAAATGTTTAAGCTTTTGATTTAAATAAGGGAACATTTTTAAATTAAACGAAAATATAATAACAAGAGACAAAGAAGGCTGCTAGTTAAAAAAACCAGACTGTGCACTATTTGTGTACTATCCTTAGATTTATTCAGATACATACGCGAATTTATTTGGGTGTTTAGAGCCATGAAATCCCAAAAAGTTTACCTTCAGTCAGTAATTTCTAATTAATATCTAATGTTTTTCAATGGCTTACCATTTTTAGAACTTGCCACTTAAAATTATCTAATGAAAGAAAGAATTGTAGATAATGTAACGTCGAGATTTTACACATTCGAAACCTTATCATTAAGCTCGCATCAATAAAAGCTCCCACTTTTTAATTACAATTTACAATTAAAATTAAACGTAGGTATAAATGCAAATCAGGTCTAAGTTTCAAGACAGACGAAGTACAGTTATTTCAGGACATTTATTTTCTTTCAATGTCCTTGTAAACAATTATTTTGTTAGTAAATATCTCTTATATTATCGTGCATTTTTAACAGTCTCACTTTTGGATTTTTATTCCTTTCTATAAAATATATCTGATTAAAACATTGGAGTCATTTCATTCGAAAAATCTTGATAAAAATCCAATAGCGTACAATTCATTTTGACATACGCTATTGCAGAAACTTCCGAAGACTAATTTAAAAAAAAGAATAGTCTCTTTTAAAAATGCTTGCAAAGTTTCTGTACAAAACATGACGAAACAAACATTAAGCATGCGCATTCAACTAAACAACACAAGATCAAAGCAGCTTGAATGCCAAACTACTAATATAAAAACTAAATTGCAAATGAAAAGCTACATATCAGTCAGCAATTTTTTCCCAAGAAGCAATTGACAAACGAATGAAAGAAAATCACTTCTCATCATTTAAAAAAATAAAAAAAAAGATACTGTAAAATAAAAAAAAATAAACTGGATACTGTAAAATAAAAAAAATAAAACGTTAAAATTAAATTAGTTCAAAAACTTTGGTTTTTTTCCTCACAAGTTTAGATTGTTTCGCATCTTATTCTCGTGAACAACAAATAGTTTTTCTATTGCCTACAATCCAAAAACATTTAAAGAACGAGGTTTCGAAATATCAGACACATGAATGGCAACTTTAAGATGTCAGTTAATTCGAATTGGACAATCCCAAGAAACGAAATATGTACTACCAACAGAAATTTAACTGAACTGTCAAATTAAGTTACCTTCATTTTTAAACGATCTTTTACACAAAAAGAAAAAGGAAAATTGAGTAGAATCTAAAAGGTCTGTTCTTCGCACTCCTGGCCATTTCCTTCATCCTGAAAACATCGTATTTTCGAAACAACTTACTCAGAAAACAAAATTTCTTCAAATTAATTGGCTGTTTTAAGAATATCTCAAGTATTTCTATACTTTGATAAAGAATTTTGCGGCGCAGGGTTGCCAGTACTTTTTTTTTCTTATATTAAATTTCTACATTTTTCTCGAGAGGTTCATTACTTTTCTAGCTGGCACATAAATCTTATTGCAATCACTTCGCAAAACACCTTCCACTTACTTGCGTTTAAATTTAATAAATAGCGTAATTTTTAGAATTAAAGAGAGATTACTCTTCCAATTATTGCATCTTATAGTGAACGTGTCTATTCAAATCTGAAGAAAAAAAATCCCCGAATATTCCAAGTTTTTTCCAGGTATTTCAAGTTTTTCTTAGGTATAATTTTTCGCGAGTTTATGATAAATAAGGATTTTTTTAATTTCTGGAAATTTAATTAATATTCCAAGATATCCTTAAATATTTTCGCAATATAGTTTAATTAAATAATATTAAAAACATCATTAATAATTTTTGAATTTGTTGCATAACGTCCATGAATTTAAATGATAATTCAAACAAATTTTTATTTTATCTACTTATATTAAAAGTTCAGTGCATATGTAGGTGATATAATATGGGCAGTATATTAAATTCAATTTCAACCGCTTCAAATTTCTAACTTTTTAGTAGAAATCTGGATTTTCAAAAAGACTGAATTTTTAATTTTCGACTGAAAAAGATCAAATTTTAAACTGATTAATTTTCAACTAAAATGATACATCTTCAACTGAAATAGTTAAATAGAATATTTTTTAGAGGCCTAATACCAGTGTTCGATGTTACGACAGAGGTCTCTGTCTATTAGATTGTCGATAAGTAGAGAAAC
>JAAAKG020154761.1:0-30597 GCA_010014905.2 Druon quercuslanigerum | reverse complement strand
TCAGGATCGTCTTCATTGAGCTCTTGTACCAGATAAACTTTGTAAGGATGGAAATTAATGCTTTTTAAAATATTTCGCACTATCTCAGGAGCAACGTCACGTTCATCACTAGCTCGACGTTAACTAAGATGTGGGTTTTCAACTAATGATTGGGCTATGTCCACCTGCATTTCCTCAGATCCTGCCGATTTTTGCCGACTAGTTCTCTGAAGGTCCTTGATAGATACATGATTCATAAAGCGCATTACAGTTCTTTCAATTGTTGATTTTGAGACAGGATTTAACACTTCTCCATTACGAAAAGTGCGATTAAAAAGCAAACGAACTTGATCATAAGATCGAACTCGATCTCCCCAACTACGCATAATTAATACAGATACCCTATCTCGTTCCGAAAGTTTAATTTGCGCCCTAATAATTTTTTAGCGAAAGATAGTAAGTATGTACTCGTAATACGTAAATTTATTTTCGATTCGTAATATTCGTATGGAAAAACGGTATAGGACTTCTGGTAACCTGGAACTTTTAATGAAAAATTTCCTAATGATTTTACATTATTCAAAACGCTGTAACCAAGTTCAATACAGAGCTCAACAATGAATTTCTCATTGAAATTTACTTCAGGAATGGCACTGTCCTCTTGGAAAACTTTGTTAATTTCAAAGAACCTTTAACTGACCTTGAACGTTACACTTGACCTATGACTTGGGTACGTCCCTGAGCGTAGAATTTTCCGCCCTATGGATTGCAGATGTAAAAAAGGGGATTTCCATCTAAATAAACAAAGTTGACCTTCAAAAAGCCATGAAGGTCAACTTTAATGTCAAAATGAAGGTCATCATTGAATTATTCGTTGAAATTTACTTCAGGAATGACCTTCAGTTTTTTTAAAAATATTTTACCTGAGGAAATATCCAACCGTCCCGGGACTTTTTAGACACCCTGTGCATAGGATACGTAATGTTAACCAGCAGATTTACACAGTATTGTCTTCATGTCTCTGTGGATCTGCAATGTGCATTCTACATGCATCGAGAGGCATTAAAATGCCTCTCGTTAGTCGCATATTGGATTTTCATTATTTTCAATTTTCAACAATTCATCTGGCGCTTAAGATATTATCGATGAAATTATTGAACGTGACGATGATTTGGATAATATCGAAACTATCGAAAAAGCGGAAGCGCTTGGAGACGGTGTCACAATTTTCTATAATAGTAGCTGCAAGTTAGGTTATTTAAAAAAAGATATCAACCGCAGCGAATGGCGCATCACGAGGGAAGCTCACGGTGCAGCATACAGCGGGGTTCGCACTTTTGTTCACGACAATACCATCCACAAGAAGCATTGCTACTCATTGCATTATCTCACCCATGCTTACAATGAAGGATTGGAAAAAATGTTCCCAGATAAATACGCCGATATGAAAGTGACCTTCACGACACCGAATTTGTGGGAGAAATTGGAGAAAACTTTCTATGATGACATACAGAGAATAATGTTGCGTAGCAGAAGAATTCTTGGTCTAAAGCAGGGAATTATCATCACCGAAAAAAGCTATCAGGACAATTCTGATGAGCTTTTAGAGTTTCTGCGCTCTGTCAATGGTGGCAAAGACATTCGGACCTGCAACAGTTCCGTTTGTACGCGAAGAGTTCATTCACTAGCCTAAGATTTAATTTATGCTGCAGCTCACAGAGACATTAAACTGTCCTAGCATATCATGCTTGGGTTAACTTTGAAAAGTATCACGAGCAGTAAAAAAGACGTTGACATGATTAATAATTATGGCCACTGCTGCAGCTACAATCTCATTGTGCAATTTGATACCGAAGCAACATTTTCTTCCAACAGCAGATCAAACATATGTCCCAAAGGTGTCAGGTTATCCTCTGGTCATAACACAGGTGTCGCTTTTTATAATTTTGACATATTCGTAGAAATTCCCGGTGGCAAGGATACAATTCACGACATTGTGGGTATCATATATCAGAGTTTTGATAAGCATGATACGAGCGACACACATAATTCATCGTCGGCTAACAACTCGTCTTCAGATGTTATTTCATCTGCCAGTGAAACCGCATCTTCCAGATTTACTTTAACTTTGGCGGAAACTTCATCTCCAGCGGAAGCTTCATTTTTGATGGAAAGTTCATCTTCGGCTGAAACTTCATCTTCGTTGGAAAGTTATTCTTCGCTGAAAATGAAATCTTTGCGGCAACTTCATCTGCGGTGGAAAGTTCATCTTCTCCGGAAACTTCATCTTCGGTTGATTTTTCATCTTCGGTTGATATCTCATGTTCCAGTAGCAACCTACCTGCGGCTCGTAAAAGTAAAAGAAGGAAAATCTTCGAAGCGATTACTCCGGAATTAGTGTTATACTTCGGAAAAACGAATGTCATTCAAAACTTGCTACCACTGGATAGTCAATTACGGGAGATCAGTGACAGTGAGTTCGAATTTTCCAGGAAATTGGATCTTATGTGGAGTTTGTCACATTTCATGCAAATACCGGACACATCCATGTGGGTTGAATTCAACAGCAGAATCGTGGAATATAATTCGATGAAGGAAAGAGTGTTTTACTTTACTCCTGTTAATACTTCGCTAACAAGCATGTCCGTCGTGTACGAAGCCCTGCGAAAAAGTCAAGAAATTGCGAGAGAATGTGGCGAAAAGTACATTCAAGTAACGTATGAATTAGCGATTGCCAGGATGACTTACCAACTGCATTCTTCTGAGCGGCCCATATTCAACAACCTCTTCATTCATCTGGGAGCTTTCCAAGAGATGATTGCGTTTTTAAAAGCAGTTATAAAGTTCATTGATGAGTGTGGGCTAATTCACATGATGGTGGAAAGTGGATTGTTCGGTTTATATAGTACTGTTTAGTAGCATCAGAACTGCGAATGTTGCTGTTTGAAAGTTTTTTGGTTCAGGAGAAAATACAAATAACAGATGATTTGCTTGAAGTGATAAAAGAATTTCAGTTCAAAAACTTTTAGGTACGAAATTTAAAAACGCAATTCTGCATGCCTTATTATTCAAGGTACTTGCAGTATAAGGAGCGAGTTCTTAGTGGATATTTTTGCAAAACAGCTTAATTTTACGCCATGTACATAAGGTTTATTGATTCTGATCTTATCTTTAGTCGAAGTATTCGGTCAGGGTGTTTCGAACTATTTAAAGAAATAATGCCAAAACTTTCCAATCTCTTCTTCACTTTTAACCAAGTAAATTACGCTCGTTGGCTACTGAAGTATCGTGATGATCTGCTGAGAGTTCAAAGTACGCATCCTGGATTAGAAGTAGATTTTCAAAGCGGGTACTTTGGAGTTAAAAGAACGGCCAATCCGTTTTTAAGAGGAGCAATAGACCTTGTTATGGAGAAAGCGGAGAATGCTGATGCTGCAAGAAGATTTACGGGTGTCACACAGTTCACAAACTCGATCTCTGCACGTCAAAGGTGGGATAAAAGTCACAGCATTCGTACGGCTGTAATCTCGCATACATACGAAGCAATGTACAGAATTTTTTTCCTACTATGAAGCAAAATGTCTATCCCTTGACCAGCGAAGATATTGAAAATGATGAACTGTACATCATTGCGACGGGACGGGCAACATCACAAGCAGTGTGCGACTTCCTGTTTAATGCTGAAAAATATGGCAACGCCTTACGCGAAAAATTCGTTACCGAATGTGCAACAGATGTTACCAGATTCGAAAAACCTATTGAACGGAAGAAGCTCCTGCACTTTTGCCAGTCAACAGAAAAAATAACATAAAAATAAACAATGAAGTTCAAGAAATGCGCCTGCGAATAGTATTGCCACAATCGAAATGGCGTTTGTACTCTGAAAGTGTACTCAGTATTCTGAAACTGTACTTTCGATAGTAGCGTTGCTGCACAATTTTTACCCAAGGACCGGACTATGTGAACCCGAAGCATTTTAGTATCATAAAAACGAATCCGTTTTCTAAATTTTTCCTACTTATGTCAGTTTTTTTAGATATCCTAACCAAGAATTTAAAAAATTGCTATGTTTAGCCATATTTGAACATTTTTTAGTTTTTTTTCTGTCTGTAGGTATCAACTTAATCATCACAGGCTTACTTAACTGCAAAAAATATTATGGAAAAAACCAGAGTATCGCTCAAAATTACACATTTTTACGCAGCTGTGTATAAAGTACAACTGTGCATGACAATAACAGGTACTTTAACATTAATTTTTCACAATGAATATTTAATGACATAAGTCATATAAATGATTAGTCCACGATCGACCTGTAATACATAAATAAATTTTTTTTACTGCAAATAAATTTAATAGCGTAATTTTTTTGACATTAGAAATCTTCTTACCTAAAATATCAGATCACTCCAAATTCTGTTCAGCAATTTCGACTGTTTCAGTATTAACGGCTTCTTAGAGCAACTGCAGGTTTCTGGATCGTCAGTCCTTTCTGCATCAGTATTAATCTTTTCCAGATAAGCATATTACCATGACTAGTTTTGAAATCACGAATTTGAAATGATCGATTATAAATAATTTTACGGGAAGAAGCAAGGCTCGACGAGGTGAGAGTTGGGAATTCGAATCTGTAAGACCGATACTCGTGATAATCACTAGTACTGGTCCTCCAGAGTCAGAATTCTCAGCTCTCCCTTTTTATACATTTAAGATGTATATCAATTCGCCCTCCATTGGGATATAGCCTTATTTCGTGGTCGTCATGAGGCTACGCTATCTAACTATTTACACGGTGAGTAGAAGATCTAACATCGCGATAGTTCGTAGGACGTCGTCTTCGTAGTTTGTAGGACTTCCTGGCGATACTCTGGTATTCGAGATCCTCTCCTGAGCAATCCTGAGGCGCTTGGATGAACTTGGTGGAGTATGGCCGTGCGCTAATACTGAAAGCAGGTCGTAGCTCAGCTGGAGGATGTAGCAGACTCGACGGGCCTGGTGCGTCGTAATCGTCGGCTGGGACCTGAGGTGCTCGGACGAGCGTGGTGGAGTATGGCTCTGCGCCAATACTGATGGCAGGTCGTAGCTCAGCTTGAAGACGTAGCAGACCCGACGGGCCTGGTGCGTTGTAATCTTCGGCTGGGACCTGAGGAGCTCGGACGAGCGTGCTAGAGTATGGCTCTGCTCCAATACTGAAGGCAGGGAGAAGTCGGAAGAAGGAGATTCGGTCGTGAGAGGTGGCTCGTTGCCAGTATTAGCCCGTTGTCGAAAATGGTGCTGTCTAGGAGCTGGCCAAAGGTCCTTTCCATGCACTTTTTGTGACTGGTTGTCCTTCTGTATCCTGTAGACGTCAACAGCTACGTGTTCGATAATCCGATATGGACCAATTAAACGATGATCTAAGGCTGCGTTGTACCCTTCGGTTTTATTCGAGAGCTTGTGGTTCGTAGTCACCAACCAGTCTCCAATGTTGTAGCGAGGTCCAGTTGGCTCGTCTTTATATTTTCTTTGTTAGAGTTCCTGGTGTTGATGGGCCTGACTCTCACGTTATTGACGGTTCTGACCAGTTTCTGGGAAGTTAAATAGTTTTTCCCATTAGTAAGTGACTAGGTGTGGTCCCAGCGGCTGGATTTCGTCGTCGTCGCAGTCCGAACAGGAGTTGAGGCCTGGCTGGGTGAAAGCATTTGTGCAAGATCCTGTTCTTCCGGAGATATTGCCACGGGATCTGGTTAGCACACGTGCCACCTTGTCAGTTTGTCACGGGTATCTTTCTGCCGATCCAACCATGTCAAGGTCTTGCTGTCGGTACGCAAGATGAAACGCATATATTCGAGATAGGGCCGGTAATGTGTAATACCCCAGATTACGGCGAGACATTCTTGCTCATCACAGTGATAGGCTGCCTCGGTAGCGCAAAATCTGGTGCTAGTGTAGGCGATGATTCTGCGATGTCCGTTTGATTCTTGTTGAATTAACACAGCGCCCATTCCTCAGGCGCTGGCGTTCGTTTGAAAAATAAAAGGAAGTAGGGGGTCGGGCCGACTCAACGGTTCGTGATGGGCGTAGTCTTCTTTGATGGCTTCTAGAGCCCTTGAAGCTTCAATTATCCATTTGTAGGGACGTTTAGGGGACAGTAAATCCGTGATATCGGCGATGGTTTCCGAGTAGCGAGGAACGTATTCGTGGAGCCAGTTCATAGTGGCTAAAAGGGATATGTGGCTAAAAGGGAAATGGCTTGAAGATGCTTTGGTTGTGGAGCATTTCCCTCGGAGGTGACTACGTGTCCCAGGTACGGTAGGCTGGTTTGGCCCAGCTGACATTTCTGAGGTGAACATGTAAGACCATAGATGCTGAGCTTCTCGAAAACCAGCGCCAGGTTCAGGAGATGTTGTTCCCAGTTATTTGAGTAGATGGTAATGTCATCCAGATATGCTATGGCGATTTGGTCGTGAACGACGTAAATATCCGTGCTTCTGTTGCTAGAGGTATTTGCCAATATCCTCGCTTTAAGTCGAGTGTCCTGAAGATGTTTGCGCTTCCGAGATCTTTTAAGATCTCATGAATTCTGTGTCGACATTGAGGGGCATCCATTGTTTGCTTGTTTATTCTGCGATAATCTATACAGAATCGATAGTCTCCATCCTTTTTCCGGCTGCTACGATTGCCGAACTATAGGGAGAGTTAGGTGGCTCAATCATTCCCTTGGCGAGCATGTTTCGGACCTCCACGTCAAGCCACCGCCTCTTTTCTTCGGAGTAACGCCGAGGTGGTTCACGAAAGAACGTGGGATTGGAGAGAAGGATCTCATGTGGAATTGTCATAGTTGGACGTAGGGGACCTCCTTGGTAGATGGCCGTAGCATGAGTTCTCACGATTTGAAGAAACTGATCTTGGTATTCCATCGGGAAATGGTCACATAGTTCGGGCGGAGAGATGTCCACCGATGATCGTCGGAACTCTGGAAGAAGAAAGATCCGGTTTCGTTGTTGAACCTCGATGTAAAGGTATCCGAGCTGGCACTTATATACTATCCGGTGTTGATCAAACCAGAGTATTTCGAGGCCGATCTCGCCGGATGATTGCCGACTGACGAGGAAAATGCCTGCGTATGACGATCGCTTCTTTGTCCCCGAGCTGCACGCGAACGCTCGACAACCGGCGTGCTGGTGAGGTTTATTGCTGGGAGCTCTGAGTTGGTTTGTGCTCGGTGGTTTCTTGGGCCGCCGAATCTTGCCAGTTTTCCTGAGGAGCATTTTTCTTCTTTGCTCTGAGGACGGGTCAGTCTCGATGGAAGTGGTACTCCGGACAGTAGTTAAATGGTGGGCTACTTCGACGTTTCTCGTTTTCGTTAGTTGGGCGTTGATAGGTTTGAGCTTTTTTCGGCTCTTCCTTTCTTAGTTCCTTCCATGGTTGATCTTCCGCCTCATCCAGCTCAACCTCCACTGCGCGGTCCAATAACTCTTCGAATGTTCTTGGAGAAGCTACTCGGATTAGTCTTCGAATCGATGGTCGGAGTGACTTCAAGAGTATGGGACAATAATGTCCTCTTCGGCGTCTGGTACAAGCCGAAGAGCCAACAAATATGTTTGTTGTAGGAAAACGGTCACCGGCTCTTTTTCGGCCTGTTTCTTTGAATACAGTTGTGCGTTCAACCGCATTCTCGTGGTGTTGCTGGCATATTTGTGCCGCAATAATTCGCGGAACATTTTCCACGTCAGGGAACATTTTTTACTATTTGTAGTCAGGTTCTCGCAGGTCCTTTTCTGCTAACCGTGTCCACTGGGACGGCTGAATATTTGATTTTGCGAAGAAGGTCTCGCACTCTCTGAGGAAAATCTCAGGTTCCTTATGGTCGTTATCTCAGAAATTAGGAAGCTTTAATGCTGGGGCCCAAATTGTCCTCATTAGAGCTGTCCAATCAAAAGACCGCATGTTACCGGTTGACAGAGTGTATGGTGCCAGGTATGTGGGCCCGATGGTGGCTGGGGCTGGCGCTCTAACTGGAACTTGGCTTGGTCCAGTTGGTGGTTTGCTTGGCTGTGTCCACTCGGTCTAGCCCAGTTCGGCGTTCAATGATGAGAAAAGGCGTGAATCAGGACGCCGTATCGAGGTAGGTGAAAGATTTCTTGCTGATGATGATCAAGCCTTGTTATTCATCTTTTTTGACGTTTCGTCAGTAGTTGTAAATCCTAAAAATGAGTAATGCTGCTGTCCGTCGATAAATCCCTTCTAGGGTTTACTGGCGTTGCTATATCTTGAATGAATGAGATTGAGACCCTTCCTGCGACATCTTTTTCTGCTGCGTCGTCGTTGGTTTCCGTAGATTCTGGTGGAGGGTTGTTGTTGCACGCCACTGGGTTTTGTTGTTCACTTCCGGAAGTGGCGGAGATCTGTCGTGTAAATATGGTACGTTCAACGATGGTCTTCCTTTTAGACGGTGGTGTCCGAAGTACCATTCTCCGTAAAATATTTAGAAATTTTGATCTTTTCTTTCGAAACTCGTGAGATGGGACCGCGCAGTTGTTTTGTCGTGCCCCACGTTGGGCGCCAATTGATATGATCCCAACTGCGTGAGTTTAATTAATTGTGGATCAATCCTTCCTGACGATGTTGGGCCGGCGGCTGGCACAACTGGAGATCCGTTTTCTGGTGACCGCCGTTCGTTGTCAGGTGCCGTAGTGGAATAACCGATTTCTCGGTAGCCCTCAATCTCCTGCTGTTGTCGGAATGCGTTGGCCCGGGCCTTCTGCTGTCGAGGATTCCGTCCCATGGAGGGGACTTATTTGAGAGCCTGAAGGCAATTGACTAGGAGCCCTAGCTCAGGGCGGCGTTCAAGGTTGGAAACAGGCTCGAGGCCGTGAATTCTGATTCAATATTTTATTAAAATGACGCCCAGGGTAGGGGCATTATAATAAAATATTGAAAATAGGCCAGAAGCCGCAGCTCAGGGTGGCGTTCAAAATACTATATATCTTTTCAACTCCCTAGGTAGATCGAGCGAGAGAGATATATATATATATAGTGGAAACCCTTGGTGGAGTTGTGATGGCGACGTTTACTTGTAATCGTCGGATCGGACACTGGATAGTCCGTGTGGTATGCCGGTTGAAGGCCGAGTATCGATACTGGCACGAAAGCGCGTCTTTATGCACCAAGCACGGGGCCGCGCGCCAAAGCTCGCCTCGCTTCTTCATACCCTGCGCTTGCGCGCAGAGAGTGGGTGTCCAGTTAGCTAGTTTATCCCACTATCCAGTTTTTGGACTCGCGCACCACTAGCTCGCCTAGAGTCTCCTACTCCGGCCAATGCGAGTAGAAAAGGAACATCGGTTCGCGAGTTACCTCCAACCTTCCATCTGTGGGGCCCGCGCGTCAGTGTTCTTCCACTCGTGTTCGCGTTTGTTCAAATCTCATCCCTCTCCTTCTCTACACTACAATTCTCACTATTTGACTAACGCTGTATTTTCTTTGATTTACTATGAACTAAGGTGAGCTATATAATATTATTTCCCGTCGTTTAGTTGCTAAAATTTGGTTTATAATGTGCATGTTTAAAGGTAATTCGATTAACAATACTGACACACCACCTTAATTCTCTATCGTTATTATTCTGGCATGTTGACATATTGGATTTGTTTGGAACCGACTATTTCTATCATTTCAAATTCGTGATTTTATTGTAAGGTTATAACCTTTAAAAGGTACTGATAATTATCAGTTATAAGCCTTTTACGAAAAAACTCGACTTAGAACTTGCATATTACCATGACTAGTTTTGAAATCACGAATTTAAAATTGTCCATTATAAATAATTTGACCGAAAGAAACAAGGCTCATCTAGATGAGAGTTGGGAATTCGGATCTGTAAGAGTGATACTCGGGATAATCACTAGTACTGGTCCTCCAGAGTAAGAATTCTCAGCTCTCCCTTTTCATACATTGAAGATGTATATCAGTGCCCGTAAGCGAAAACATTTGATCTAATGACTTGAAATGCCTGGGGTTCGTAAATTGAAAGGTTGATAATTTTACGCCAGGTTTATCAAGGACTTTTTGCTGTACAAAATTCTTCAGAATCTTTCTGTAGAAGTTGCTCACTCGGTCTAATAACACGGCTATTTTCGTGTTTTCACTCTGAAATTCGAGGTTGAGCATTGTGATCAATTCTAGCGCGTACGAGAGAAAGTTAAAATAAACTTTGAATATGTTATTATTTAAAGCATTCATCACGTTTTTAGCCGAAGGAAGATTTTCTTCTTTTACAGCCAGTGTCTAAGAATCCTATTTACCACAAGCTGAAATAATTATCATTATTAATTCGAGAGTGAAATAATCGAGTCCAATAATCAAGTAAACGTTTCTTATACATGTAAAAAATGAAACATTTCGTTTTTTAATGTCCAACCATTAATACAGGACGTAAAATTATAAATAGTCTTTAAAATGCTTGAAATTTTTGAAATCTTGGTGAAAATTTTTAAATCGTTCTGAAATCTTTGAAATATTTGTGAAATCTTTCTTAAATTTTTTGTGTACGTTTGAAATAATTAAAATCTTTTAGGATATAAAAATTATTGAAACCTTATGAAATTTTCTAAAATCTGGTGTAATATACACTTTTTTAAATTTTTGAAATTGTTGAAATCTTCTAAAATTCTTATGAATTCTATGAAATATGTTTTAAATCTTCCTGAAATCGTTTTTATTAGTTTAAAATATTAAAATATTTAAAATCTTTGTGAAATATTTTGAAATATGGTAAAACCTTTTGAAACCTTTTGAAAATATTTAAATTTCTTTAAATCTTTTGAAAGCTTTAATATCTTTGTTAAATATTCTAAATCTTTGAAATCTGTTTGACACGCCTTTTTCATATCCTTAAGACTTTTTTAAGTCTTAAAAATCCATGAACTCTTTTTAAACTGTTCAAAATCTTTATAAATCCTTATAAATCCTCATAAATTCTTATGAGAAAATCAAGGGGATTAACAGGTTTTCAAGGGTTAAATAAAATTCAAGGAGAATTCCAGGTTCATAATCATATTCATTTCATAAAGAGATAATTTTTGGACAAAAAGAATTACTTTTTAAGAACCTCGATATCACGTTTACGCTTATCACAAAGTCTCGAATGTAACAAAGGATTGCTCCGCTTTCTTCATCGTGAAAGAGAAGGGGCGAAATTCGTTTATAACGAATCTCCGCTTATAACTTATGCCTTTCGCAGTCCCTTAAAATTCGTTATATCAAGATTATACTGTATTTCTAATGAAAGGGATGAATCTTGAGAGAAAACTATAATATACTTTATATTGCAGACAAACATATTTTTACTCCAACTAAAAAATAGCAACACTTGACGAAAAGGACGAATGTTAAAAAAAGACTTGAAAGTTTTTAGGAAACAGATAACTTTTTAACCCGTACAAGGTAATTTTCAAAGAAACTGTCAAGTATTTCGACAAATAAATTCTACTTGAAATTTTTAAACCTTGAAATTTAAATCCCAATATAGAAATATTTTGTTAAAAAGTAATGTCATTAGTTAAAGATGTAAATATTCTGTCGAAAAATGTTCGATTTTATTTGAAATTTATTTGTTTTAGGGACAACTCAACTTTTCCATTTATTGTTGTTGAAAGTTGATCCTATTTCTTGAAAAATTAATGTAGAAGATTGTTTTGCCTAAATCACTTAAGATAAAAAAAAATATTGCGTCGGAAGATGTTTTCAAAATTTATAATTGTTATTTAAATATGCCAAATACAGTTTTGATTGTTGATATTTGACAATTTATGAACGTAAAAATCCTCATTTTATGCCACAAATTATAGATTCGGTGAGAATGTTCGCCAAGACCCCTAGAAACCATACCATTTCGCGAGATAAAAAAGAAGAATTTATGCGATTTTATATTTTCAAATATCGACAATCAAACTTTTCATTTTGAACATTTTAGGTGGAAATATAGTAAGGGTGGTTTTATAGGGGTCTTGCCATATATTCTCACCCACTCCATCATTCGTTTAATAAAAGAAGAGGATTTTTACGTTTTTATACAGGGTGGCGAGCGATCTTGAAAACCTGGAAAACCTTGAGAAATCAGGGAATTTGAAAAGTCTGGAAAAATCAGGGAAAAATCAGGGAATTTGGTAGAAATCAGGGAATTTGGATTTCAGCTAACAAATGTAAAAGTAGATTATGAATGAAAAATGTAAATTTAATTCTAATTGAAATGTGGTTGAAAGACAGACAAGGTGTTGAAAGGTAGGATAATCATTTATCCAAGAAACCATTTTACAAAAATCTCATTCGACCAAAAACGAACTAGATTGGGTGACCTCTGTGTGGAGACTAGGTGGAAGTACCGTATGTTTAAAATGGATGCATGATATTCATCAATTTTATGAACACGTTATTCCGATCTAGTCTTCTTTATACGGACATCTTTTAGTTAGATGACGTCACAACTTTCAAGAGTGAAGGATTTCCCATATTATATTATATTGAATGGTTTGATGCCTCCGTAAAATTTTTTCAATCCGGATATTCTTAATTTTACGTTTTTGGTAAGTTTCATTTACTACAATATACGAATGTGCGTTCCCGGCTTCTATTCTGCATCAAAGTTACAAGTTCGCAGCTCGTTCCACTTGATTCTCTAATCTATTTCTATTAATCTAATTTTATTAATCTTTATTAACCTAATTCTATTAGGTTGAGGTTAGAAAACAAAACAAAAGATTTATGTGCTTTCATTTATATCGGCATTTGAGACATTGTTTATCCAATGGCAGAATCTAAATTTCTCCTGAAATTTATCAATATATTTATCCTCAGAAGCTCATTGAAAATCTTCAGTTTGTGTTTTTACGATCTCATGGTATACGAGAAGAGAGCAAGATATTTGTTTCCGATTTGAGACGAGTTCCTTTTTAAAGTTTTGTTTCTTTTTTAGCCACATTCATGAAGGCATTCATATTTTCTTCGTTTTTCCCAAAATAATACTTATCTTTGATATAATTGACAACAAGAATGAGGTTATGATTTCTAATTTTATTAATTAATTTATTCAAATACATTATCATTTACCACAAATTCCATTTTCTCTCTTTTTGACGCGTAAATCAAAATAATTTTCCTCCTTTGTAGATTTTAACGTCTTTTAGAAATGACCACTTTTCAAACTCAGTGGTTGACAGATCCTGAATTTAAACCTTGGCTAGCAAGAGTTAAAAATCATGCGACTTCGGCGAAGTGTATTAGATGTGGGAATGGAAAATCATTGAGCCTGAGCAATATGGGGCGAAGAGCTCTGATCAGTCATATGAAAGGTGACAAGCACAAAAAAGCACACACTGCAATCTTTTCTTTGTAGCGAGTCTTCTCAGCAAACTGATTCTATTACCTATTCTATTAATCTGAAGTCAAGGCTTCAGATTTTTCAAATTAAGGATGATGTCACCAGAGCAGAAATAATACGGTTCATTGAAAGTGTTATGACGCATAAGTCATTGCGCTCAGCAGGACAAAACGTGAAACTTTTTGGCAAAATTTTTCCCGACAGTGAAATTGCAAAAAAATGCAGCTGCAGCGCGATAGGATTGGCTACATGATTGTATTTGGTTTGGCATCGTACTTCAGCAAACAATTGGTTCACGAGGTGATGGAATAAGATTTTTTCACAGTACGATTCGATGAATCGCTCAACAAAATTGCTCAAAAGCAACAAATGGATTTAAATATTCGTTTCTGGCCAATAGATGGTGGAGAAGTGAAAACACGATACGTGCCAGAGCATCAGACTTGCTCACCACATTTTTCGAAGGCATATCACCTCTTCCACCGAAGAAGATTCTTCAAATTTCTATGGATGGTCCGAACGTCAATTTTAAGTTTTTAAACGACATCAAAGGCCATATCAAAACTGAGAAGGCTTATCCTAAAATTTTCGAGATTGGTAGTTGTGGGCTTCATAATTTGAATGGTGCGTTCAAAGGTGGTTAAAAAGAAACAGGATGGAACTTGGAGCAATTTTTAAAGGCAATTTATAATCATTTCAAGGATGCTCCAGCTCGACGACAAACCTTCTCCGACGCTACTGAATGTTCCATTTTCCCACTCAAATTCTGTGTTGTTCGATGGCTGAACAATAATAATGTCGCTCACTGGGCTTCGGACGTGCTCCCCAATATTATTAAGTACTTCCAGTACGTTAATAAGAACTCAACAAATTCGAAAACTCTGACTTGCAATAGCTGAAAAGCTATTGAAAAGTTCTGTAAGGACCCTTTGCTGACAGCAAAGTTAGCTTTTTTCAACTCCTTGTCGCAGGACAACAAACCCTTTTTGATTGAATTCCAGTCAGACTCACCTCTTGTACCATTTTTATATAATGCCCTTACTGGTATCATACGTGATCAAATGGAACGTGTCATTAAGACTACGGTAATGGAAAAAGCAACCTCAGTAAACGACGTTGATGTGAGCAATGAGGACATTCTACTGACAGCTGCAAAGATTCACCTCGGAGTCGCCACCAAAGCTGCCCTAATGAAGATCAAGGCTTGCACTGCGAACGACATGTTAACGACTCATTTATTAAATAATAATAAGCACAGTAACAGGCTAACAGACTGTTAAGAAATTGAGAAGTGATCAAGGAATTTCAATTTTCATTCAGGGAAAATTCAGGGAAAAATCAGGGAATTTCGAAATCCTTCTTTACTCGCCACCCTGTTATATTTTCTATTTATTTTTCATTTTAGGAGTGGATATATTAAGGGTGGTTTTTAACGGTCCTGTCGAGCATTCTAACCCGCTTTATAATTCGTGAGATAAAAAATGTTCATTTTTAAGTATTTCATATTTTTAAGTATAGACAATAAAATTTGTCATTTTGCACATTTTAGGTGTTGGTATAGTAAGGGTGGTTTTTAGGGGTATTGCCAAACATTCTCACCATCTCGATCATTCGTGGAATAAAAGAAAAGGAGTTTTGAAGTTTTTCACTTAGCAAATATTGACAATGAAACTTCATTTTCAAAATTTTAGGTGTGGATATAGTAAGGGTGGTTTTTAGAAGTCCTGCCAAACATGATCACCGAGTCCATCATTCGCCGCATGCAATAAGAGGATTTTTGATGTCTTTATATTTTGCAACTTGACCTATTCTGGTTTTGGTGCAAAATTGATTGTTTTAGTTAAAAATTGAACTGTTGGAATGAAAATGAACTATTTTATTCGTAATTCAAAGGACCCCGCACAAAATACATTGAAAAAAGTTCCCGGTGAAATCTTCCCAAACTGAGATATTTTATAGTTTTTGGTCTCCTGATCACGAAAATTAATGGTAAAGAGTGCAAAAATTGACAGTTTTTCGGAAAAAACGGCTCAAATGTCGATTTTCATGCAGCAAAGGGAGGTGCCACCGACACTCAACAAGTGTTTGGCGCATCGCTCGTAGGAACAGACAACTAGGGTGTCCGACTGACATTTTATAGTTGTCGACCTGCTGATGAATAATTTCGAGGTACGACAGTCGGAAAATGAAACGATAGCCGTCAGTTCAGCAACAAAGTTCGTTTTTGCTTAGTATTAAAAAAGATAAAACGAGAAGTGGTAATTGTTTGGCGCAACTGTCACAGATCATGCACACGAGGCTGTCCGACTGACACTTTGTAGTTTCGGACCTGCTGATCAATAATATTATTTCAAAAGCTCTAGAAATGGCTAGATAACCTCTAATGAAGCGCCAAATATTGTCACTTTGCATACTCAAATAGCTTTCAGGAAAATCTAATTTAAAATTTTGAAGCTCAAAAAGGTCAGTTTAGTTTAGGTTTTGTTGTTCTCGTCTGTGAGCAGCGCCCATGATCACATTGTGAAGCGATGTTAAAGGATAACGAACATTATTTGCGTATCGAGCATAGCCAATGTAGCAATGTACGGTAGCAACATGTGCACATGAGCCAAGGGTTCGTGCGCAGATAGGCACGTACAATAGTGATCTTGAATAGGATCAGGATCATTTTCATCTTCAGCGTCATGTTCTATGTCTTCAATAGGGACATATGGGATCCAAAGTTAATGTTTGGTCGCATTACAGAATCGTGAAAAGTCTCGATCAATCCTGGCTCTGGGATCATCTGCGCATGACGCAAGACTTACAATTGAAGCTCTTCCTGCTCCTCTCTTTGCAGCTTATCTTGGATGTATCCTGAAGCTAAGTTTACCTGATAAACTCCAACAGTCAAGTCTCTCAAAAATTGTAACGTTAAACGTGGAAAGTCTTGCACATGCTGAGAGTTTAAATGCATCCACCTCTGGGCATTTCTGTCATGCAGGTTTTCCTCTTCTACGAGCGCTTGAAGAATGTTCACCTCCCGAGCTCTCTTTAGCAATTCTCTGGCCAATTCTGTATTCGCATCTTGCATCTCAATTGGTGCATGGTACCTGTTTATTATGGCACCAGCAATTCGATAAAAATCACCGAGATTATGAAGATGCGGAACGCGTATGACTTAAGCGATGAACTTGCAAATGGACTTAATGTGACCATTCCTAGCATCAACAATCCATCTTGTTTTTGTTACCAATCTCGATTCATTTGCTTCTTCAGTTAGCAGTTGACGTGGTCCTTGTTGAAGTAGCGCTGGCTTTTTCCAGTAAATACCAAGGTTTTGAAACAGCGTTGTGGCATCTCGATAGCCTCTGTCAACCACAATAATCGATCCTTCAGGGAACCACTCTCTCATACAATCTTCATTTCTTTCAAACTCATTTCCAAGCATAGCAGCATCGTTGTTCCTGCTGTCCGAGAAAGATGGTCCATGATTGTTGAGTATATATCGATTAGGTGACATTATCAGTGCAGTTTTCACTAGGTGGCGTTCTTTATGCACACAATATGACTGCCGCAAAGTGCGGAAGTTGCTACTCATTTCGATATAACTGTAGGTACCGACAATGTACACAATAACTCTTGGAATATCTGGATTCGGATCGTATAGCTCATTTGCAAACTCGATCGCATGTCGTTCGATATATTCGTCTGGCGTAATTGAATCAAAGCCAATATTGGCAGGTACGAATCGTAGCATCAAGGACTGTGTGACAGTGGCGATAGCAAGACTTACAGCTTGTCGGCTTGAATACTGTAACATCAACTTCAAGAAATCATCGGTAAGTCACTGTCGTAACTTGCACAAGAATATTAGGAGTTCATTTTTTGTTACATGCCTATGGCCACCTTGACAGGGTACTGGATCGCAAAAAAAGATGAAATTTCTGACCCTTTATAATATAGGGCCTGTTAGTGAAGCGTAATCCAGGTAGCAACGGCGACAAAATGAAGCCTCCTTCATCTGAGTGATGTTGATAAGATCTCACATCTTCTGCAATATGAATATTCAGTGATACAAAAACGTTGACTCTGCATTCAACTGAAAGCCTGTGTATATCACGTACACCATTATAGATCACGCAACTATGATTCGCAGTTTGTGTCAATACGTTTAATCTTAGGCAAGAAGGATCACGCTCCATTAAGAATATTTCATCAAGGATGCACTGATTGCAGTTAATGCATAGTCTCGTTCGCACAGTTATGATAAGTGCTGGTAAGTTGAATGCGTCACGTCGACGAATTGCTAATTCGCGGACAGCAGCATGCTCATCCCTATCTATTCGCGCCATTCGTTGTGGAGCAAAAACCCTTTCGCAAACATAACAGGACAAACGGTACCTAACCACCTAAAAAATCTATAAGAAATGGTTCTATTGTACAAAAACTTACCCTTGTATTAAGAGAAATTAAGAAAAAGGAGGATTTCTAATCCACAATGCTGCTAGAATTTCTGAATAAATCTACGAATTCAAATTCTGAAATCTCAGTATCAAATATAAAAAATCAGTAATAATCAACAACGTGCCTAAATGTTGCAAAGAGTAGAAGAAATAAGCAATTTAATGGTAGTAAATCATGCCAATACTGATAAAAGGCGAAAACAAAGGAAAAAACGAAAATTATTTCAAACGACGTAACGATGAGATTTTCCTGAAGAAAAAACGTACTCAAGAACTCAAAATAATTAAGAAACTCATTTGAATCCTCAGGAGCAGTAATCGATAAAATGAAAGAGCATTGGCGCCAACATCTATGCCAACGAACCTCTGCCAACGAATTGTCTCATTTTCTCAACCATTTTGACTCATTTTCTCGGGAAAGAGGTGGCAAGGAGAATTGTCCAGGCTCGCTGCGAGTTTTCTCGGCAGCCGAGGAGCGGGTCTATCCTGCAATATACAGTTCAAGCATTGCGGCGTTCAGTCCTGAGAGTTTGCACGTGGCGTTATTGGAGGCTCGAAAACGCGAGAGACGCTTCGCTCCTAGTCCCTGATTAATTGTATTTTTCGGTCTTGACGTGCTGTCGCATCTAGCGGATTTCGATTGGTCGGTGGCTTCTTGTTTATCTTTGTTAATCAATTCTTCCTGCTCATCTGAATATGCATACTCTGCTTCGTTTGGTGAATCTAAATCGGAGTAGAGATTAATTAAATCCTCCAATTCAGTTTGTCGTAAAATTTTTAGTTAGCTAAGGTTTGGAATCGATGATTATTCTCTGCATCGTCCATTCTTGCGTAGAGTAGCAACTCCATACGTATCTCCAGGTAAGATTCCAGTCACAAGAAGCGGCTTAAATTTTGCGAGCATTTTTAAAAATTTTCCTGCTACGGTTTTTGGAGTTTGCATCATTACTATGTCCCCAAGTTGAATTTTATATTTTTTTAACGATTTTTCTCGTAATGAGTTCTTACTGAGCTTGAGCGTTTTTGATTTTAGAACGGCATGTGATCTTGAACATCTTCTGGATGAGTATATCGATTATCGTCGTCAATAGTTAATTTTCTTAATTCTCCTTCGTTGTATTGATTTATATATCCATAAATTGATTCAAAAGGACTTTTCTCGGTGAATTTTTTTCGGTGAGTCGCTTAGGTCTCTTTGTACTTTCTTAAATCTCAAATCCCAATCTCGCCCTTTAGCGTGGAGAAGGCTAGCTAGAAATGCCATATAATAATAATAATAACCATATGGTTTGTTTGTGGGTGGAAACTCGAGTTTAAAGTGTGACGTATTCCATGCTTTTGACAAAATTTTTTTAATTCTTCCGCCGTGAAGCAGGCACCCTTGTCCTCGTATCGTTTTTGCTGTCTTTACCCTCTTGAGTGCTTTTATGATGACAAATCAGTGTCATAGGATACTGTAAGTAGGAGTAGATATGTTGTTTTACATAACGTCTCATTTGCGGAAAGAAATAATATCCGCGTATTCTTGCCAAAGTTTGGCCGACTACAGTATAGCTCCGATAATGTTGGTAAAGTTTTTTTTCTCTTCGCATTTATATAAAATTCCGTTGATTCGTAACCTTTTATATCTGCTTTTTCACACTCGGTTTATGTTCATTGAATTACTTTGAAAATATAAAACGGTATTTTTAATTAAACTTGCGCGAGATCTAAGATAGTAAATAATTTGCATTCTCTTATACAAGCTAGGCGATCATCTAGTTTTAAATGTGAAAAAATCATATTTTCTGTTTGTTTACTTAATATCTTGTAATTTGATACTATACTAGGTTCTTTATTTTCGCGTCTTAATAGAAAATCTGGGCTTATATTAGACGAACCTGTATCAACAATAATACTTCCAGATCTATAATCTTGTAACGTTTTTTTTAAATTTCAGTTCGGGATGAATCGTTAGCTCGATGATTTTTTAGACGTACCGGTTTACTACCTTATATTTCAACTATGTTCATTTCTAAAAAATGCTTACATCCTAACCCCTTTAGATCTTTTTAAGAACAATCCCGGTTAGCATTTTAAAAGCAAACTAAGTCCTCTATTTCTTTTTAGGTTCTATCTTTTTCAAGGTCGATTTCTTTCAGAATGATGGGTTGCTTCTTCAATGATGTTGTTTTCACAGTCGATGATTCTCATAGCTCTACACAAAAATTTTTGAGTCCTTTGGTCAAATCTTCTTTTCTTTGCTTAAATTGTGAACGGGCAGAGAATGTGCTTACGTTACTTTCAGAGTAGTCCCAAAATTTGTTGCAGTCAAACCTTCCTGTATCAATGCAAGTTTTGAATTTAATTTCTATTGAAGATGTAGTTCTTTATTGACTAGCGTGAGATAATAATATTGGGTCTGTGGTGATACCAAGCCTCATCAGGAATACATGGTATGGTATGAGTATGGTATGGTATGAGTATTTAAAATTAAGCTGCGGTATATAGCACTGAGGAAATCGGTGTTAGAACGTTTGTTAACCTAGTTTTGATGTTTAACAATTTTAAACATTTCTTTGAAAGTACGTTTTTTATAATTATTTTCGGTGCATAATATTTTAGGTTAGAAAAGTCAAATTGGTGGTCTAAAGTGTGTGAATGCGAAACAAAAGCAGTACCTCTAGAATATTTTTAGAGTCATTCTTACATTCTCTGATTCTATCTTTGAAATATCGTTCAGTTTGGCCAATATATACACATCTGCACTCACATGGAAGGATGCAAATGATATGGGTTTTTTTCCTCTATTGGAGTTATATCTTTGTATTTTGTAAATCAGTGAAAAGGATCTTTATCGTATTTGAAGGATATTAGAATGTTAAAATCGACAAAAGTTTTTTTGTAAAATCTTGTGAGTTTGTTGATAAAAGTTAGTACGATAAGTTGGTTAAGATCGAGTTATTTTGTGTTGTGATATGTAAGTTTTGATTTTTGTTCTGTGAATAAGTTAGTCTTTTATTAATATATTTTTTAGTAAAATTGTTTGGATAGACATTATTTTTAAGAGTATTTTCAACCATTTTTAGGTTTGGTGCTTTAAATTTGATGTCTGAGAGTGTGACAGCTGTATCAACTAAACTATTAATAACAGAGATTTGATCTTTTTTTGCTATATTAGAATCAAAACTAACGTATCTCCGTGACCATATTTCTTTACGAAAGCAGTTTGTTATCATTTTGTTGTAGTCTCTGTGCTTGGTAATGTCTAAGAAGTTTATTGAATTGTGTTTTTCAATTTCTATAGTGAACTGTAATCTAGGATGGTAGGAATTAAAGAAGTTATGTAGGATATCAGTTTTACCTTCAGGGACACACGTCAGGATGTCATCCATATACCGGTAGTAGAAAATCATTTTGAAAGGTAGATTTTAGGGATATCTTTTTCGAGTCCTTTCATTACTAAATCAGAAATTATACAAAAGAGAGGGGATGCCACGGGGGTACCCAAAATTTGTTTATAATGTTGATTCTGAAAGATACAGTATGCGCTGTCTAAACAAAATTCTATTAATTTCAAAAATGGTTGAATTAGTATGTTGGTATGATTTCTGCGTTCAAACCAGTTAATTTTCATATTTTTGATAACAATTTCTTTTGGAATATTTGTAAATAAAGATTTGGCATCTAGAGAGAATATTTTGTCATTTTTAGGGATTTTAATATTTTTAATTTTTGTGATGAGATCTCGGCTATTTTTAGTACTAGAATTTGTGTTTGCAATTATTAGTTGGATGGGTTTTCTAACATATTTGGATAGGTTATAAATGTGTGATCCGATGAAGGAAACGTCTGGTCTTAGTGGCATGTTTTCTTTATGGATTTTTGGTAGACCATAGAATTTTTGAGCAATACCATTGTAGCTTTTAAGCAATTTAGCTGCATCTGAGTTAATTAAATCATGGATTTAAAATATTACTAATGAATTTATTGAGTTCGCTTTGATTTCTTTGTGTTGGATCTTTATCTAATTTAGTGTATGTTTAGTGTCTGCTAATAGAGCTTCACATTGCAAGTTCAGATTTAATATTGTTATTGTAATTTTTATTAAGGTATTTTTTGTAAGTTACACGAGGTATGATATCTAAGTTATATTCTTTTTCCATTGGGAATTAAATTAATTTTGTTTTCTATACATGCGAGAGTTTCTTCAACGATAGATCCTTTTTTTAGGAGAAATGCCCAATTTTTCTCCTAGGCTTAAAAAGTACCCTAAATCATGAGGTATTTTAGTGTCAGGAAGGTTAAGTTTTAAATTTAATTTCGTTGATCGTGACCTCCTTCAACCATTTTTAAATCAAGTCATTGTCGCTATCTGAAATTTAGAGCATTTTCCCTCGTTTTTTATCTCTTAGGAGGACAGCGCCTCCGCGTATGTCCTTTCTTATACAGGCTGCACACTCCCTTTCCTTTGCTGTTTCTGTACAGTTCTTCGCGAATCTTTGGCCTTCTCATTTCCGTTTATTAAATTTTTTCTGGAATTCGTAAAATTGGTCGCGTTACGAATTCCTTCCCGTCGTTGTGTTATCAGTTTTTTGACGTTGTAGTTGTAAATCGTGTAGTAAATTGTCTATATCCGTATATGTTTTGGCCGTTAGGGTTGATGCCAATTCCATCGACCATAACCCTATAAGCACTTGTTCTTTTGTTTCTTCTACAAAAAGTTGTACTTTCTGGCACAAACAACTTGTTTCTAGGACATGGGAGATCAGGATTTCTCCTTTGCATAAGACCTTTCGGCCATCTTATGACCTTGTCTTATACCACTGCAGTGCTCCACTTTTAGATAACTGTGTGTGGACTCCAAGGTGACTCCATCTGGACATCGATGCAGAAATTTCATCCTCTTCAGATTATCGATCCAGTACCTGGTAGCGCGACCTGCCGATCGTCGTATCTCTGTTCGATTTTCAGCGCTTTTAGTTTCCACAAATTTTAAATTTTGTTGAACATTGCTCACATTTTTAAATGCACATATTTGTAGACGCCTGAATGGCCCTTCACCCGTTTTAATAGCTCAAGAAAGCAAGAGAAAGAGAGGGGAGGATGAACCCGTATTTCACTCGTTTTCGCACTTCATTCTACAATTATTGCACTTTGACGTTTGAGGTTTTTCGCACAACTCAATTTCGACTTGAGTAGGTTCACACGCATAGATCTCATACAGACGGCACAGTAGTTTTCCAAATTATATCGATTTAATCAAAACGACTATTTCGATCACACGTTGGCGTCTCTCTTTAAAACTGCGTCATCTTACATTTTGACCTTTTTTGTCTGAATCTCGCGAGTGATTCGTTCGCATCCCACTTTTGACGTGCTTCAGGGCCACATCACTCTATCTGCTATTTTGCGTGCAAATTTCTCTAACTGACACGACTTTGGTGTCTTCTATTTCTCGTGAGTTTGTTTCAATTATTTGCTAACTTGCGACTTTCCTATTTATTGTGTAATAAGATTTTTCTTGTGATCTTTTATTCTACAAAATTTATCACTTCTGCACCGATCTAAGACTTCTCTCGGCCTCACACCTTCCCTTAACTTATCAACCACTCCTATATGTTTATCTTGATATTTTTTCTCCGTATTTTCTTAACACCTCACCCCTCTCCTCACCTACCCATTTTCAATTTCCTTTCCATCTTTATTTCTTTCTTCCCACTACTCTTTCCACCCTCACTTGTGCTCCTATATTTATCATCAACTACTTCGCCTGTTTCTCTCCCATTTCACTGTGCACATCCAGTCCCTTGATCATCACATACTTTTTCCTCTCACTCCCTACATTCAAGCTCACCCAACTTCTGTTGCGGCCTGGCTAATGATTGTAGGATCTTAAATCACTTTATATAAAAACTTATGTCATAAGTTTTATTTTATTTTAAAGACCTATAGGTAGCGATATAGAAAAAGGGGCCCTAATTTTGAAAGCACATACCAAAATTGATGTCGCAGAAATAGGACTTTTAGCAGCTTGCGGCTGTGCGCAAGTAATAGTAACGAAACTCCCATCAGTGGGTTTGTTGTCTACTGGAAACGAATTACAAGATGTAGAAGAACCGTTAAAGGAAGGGCATGTGTACGACAGTAATAAAATAACTCTGATGACCATGCTACAGAATTCTGGGTATGCCCCTGTTGATATGGGCATTTGCTACGATAAGTAAGTACTGCTTAGAAGAAAGCTAAACAATTATTTTCGACCTTCCACATTTTATTCAGATATTGTACACTAATGAATATTATAAACAGATAAATATAAGAATATACTTAATGAACTGATCAACTAGTGATTGCTCGCAGGTGCCAAATAGAAAATTATCCTGATCTTTTAAGTGGTTGAAGGGTTCTTTAATTTAGGCTGAAGCGTTTAAAGTGGACGATAGTTCTGATGCTTGTATCTATTTTCTTGTGATTTAAAATAATATTTTGTTACGTGATGTAACTGTAACATTAAATATTTATGAATTATTTTGTATTTTTAGGAAAGATGATACAGTACATGCTCTCAGAAAATCTTTAGATCAAGTGGACGTTTTGGTAACAACAGGTTCTGTATCTATGGGCGATAAGGATTTGCTAAAACCAATTCTTGAAAAAGAATTTAATGCCTTCATCCACTTTGGTAAATAATTGAGTCATTACTCAGTTTTGCATAAAATAGAAATCAAAGATTTTTTTAAAGATTTTAGGAAATACTTAAAGCTCTGTAAGGTAAAGATCCCAGTAATGGTGACCTTGGTCCCAGTAATCGTGTTGCCAAACTTCTTGCTTTTTATTTAATTTGAATGAATATAATTTCTATTTACTACTATAAAATGCTAAACATAAGTGAGTTACCATTAAATTTTACTTTTAACATATTCCACGATTACTGGGACCGTCACGATTACTGAGACAATTACTTTATATAAGCAAAAGAAAGTCGATATAAATGTTTTTCTATATTTTTTATGCAGTAAATTATTCTCATAATTTTGTGTTACTTTATGTAAATTTCAAACGACACAATTAATGATCACGCAATTCGCAAACATGATCTTAGAATTCAGTTTTCTTATTCAAAATGTTTCCAACTGTAGATTTCAAAAAGAAGAGATCAAAAGTTACAAATAAGATAAATTACAGAGCTGTTAAACAATAACAGCTACTTATATTACAGGACGCCTGAATATGAAACCTGGAAAACCAACCACCTTTGCAACTTGTGAACATAATGGCAAGAAGAAGTATATTTTGTGTTTACCTGGAAATCCCGTGTCTGCAACTGTTACTGCCTACTTATTTGCACTGCCATTGCTTAATCGTTTAAATGGAAATTTTTCTAAGCCCGTCATTCTTAAAGCAAAAGTAAATAGAAGTTCATATATGATAATTATTATTCATATTCGATTTTTATCTTTCTTGGCTAATTCATAAGATACATTAGTAATATGCTTTATTTTGAAAATAATTTTTTTTTTAATGGAAGTATTATTTTTAAAAGAACATTTTGCAAATCGTTCCTCGCCTGGCCTGTGCTCAGTCTAGGTCTACACTGACGAAAATTTCGGACAGGACTTCTTTCCGAACCAATCTTAAACTAATCTGATTCCATACTTGATTCTTTTTTAAACCATGTTTGTAATACGAATGCCGCTAAAAAGAGATCAATTTAAGAGAATTAAACCTTTTTTCTAAGGTATTTTCACGAGACCCCAGTACTTCAATTAAACAGGTGACAGGTGTATTAAAACAGCGCTTTGGATAAAGAACAGTTAACCGTTTTTACTGTTAATCCAACCCTAAAATTATTCCCTGTACTCAGGACTTCCAACAGTTACTTCCCTGCAGATCTTACGCATGCATAAATTCAGGTCTGAGAGTGTTTTTTATGTAATAACATCTGGGGCCTCGATATATAGAGATGCCCGTGGGAAAGCGTTAAATGCTTTCCTAAATGATTGGAAAGTGAAACACATTCATTGCTTAAAAGTTATGTCAGAATGCAATCGAAATCTCCTTCTCAGCCTAAAGTTCTCTCTTATTTCCAATGTCACCTTATTTTGTCCGAAAGGTTAGTGTCAAATGCACTGTGAGCCAGGAATCAGAAAAAGTGGCCAATAGTCATCATCTAAATAATCTCTTTAGAAAGATAAAATAAGTTTTCTTGCGTAGAGTTCCTGGGGTCACTGATTTTCCATTTTATGTTAAAAAGTACAAATTTAAGATGACGAATACAATATGGGGAAAACATTTTTGACTGAAATATGATAACAGAAATTTCTAAATTCAATTCTAAACTACAGATAAAAGTACAGTCAATTTTTCTACCTGTTTCCGGAAAGAAAAGTTATAATACCCATGCAATAATGAACTTTTATAGTGCCAAATATTTGGTGTAATAAATGATTGAATTTTAAGGCAGAACTTAGGTATAGATCGAGTTTAAATAAGATAAATCAGAAGTTAATTTCTTGTTCAATTGTAATGTGTGAAAAATAGATAGAAGCTGTTTTGACTTTTGCCCTTATTATCATTTTTTTTATTGGCGATACGGTAAAGATTGCATTAAACAACCTGCCGAAGAGACACCCCACGGTTCCTGTACCCACGATACATGTATCATACAACAAGAAAAACGGGTTCCGTAAACTAGCTGGTAAATTATCCTCTTATGAAATTATTTTGGAAATACTGATTTCTCCATTAAGGTGTTTACTGACAATAAGGAGCAATTTTGGTTAACCTATTTCCGGAAATATTATTTGGAACACAAATGGAAAAATTTATTTGTGAAAATGCCAAAACTTTGGTATAATATATTATTGAATTTTAAAATAGAACTTTGTGCCTCAAAAGTATGACATTGTCAGTCACGGAATAAGTCAAGTGCCTGGTAAAATCTATTGCGGTTAATTTTGTAGCAGTTTAGGTTGGTTCAGTTTAGAGTTCGCCTTTTACTGCTGTTGTCCGTACTCTGCGGCCACGAGCCGCAGGCTTTTAATAAAACCGCCTTCTAAGCTTCTGTCAGTACCCTACTGATTTCGAAAAGTTTAAGATGTGAAGTGCATCTAGTGTGCACATTACCTGCAGCCGAAAACACAATAGGATAAATTAATGCATGTTTCACACTCCTCCATTTTGTTTGTACTCCATACCTTAGCTCACTGTGCTTATGTGTGTTTGTTTTATAGTTTGCCCGAAAATTTCGGTTACCAAATCCTGATGTCAATGCTGATATTATCTCTGAGCTATTACGCGACAGTCAACAATAGTGTGTTCGATGGATTCGTTCGTATGGCTGAATTGCAATGACGAGTCCTTCCGTTTCTGGGAACGCCCTTTTTAGCCAAGTATTGGATGCTTCACTATACATTTCATATTTAGCTATCTATTGAAAATTCCGGCGTGGTAAGCTCGGTCATGAACTACGTCCACACTATGCAGTAAACTAAGCCGTCAACGACATCGTAAACTATATCGTTACCGAATCGTATACTTTGCTGGGAGTCGAAAATGATAATAGAAATTTGTTGTAAAGTTAACAATTAGTGAATAATTAAATTCTAAAAAAATCAAACGAATTCTTGAAATTCTTTTGTGTTTCTTTAATTTTTTAAAATTTTGTTTAATTCTCTTGAAATCCTCACTATACACCATGAATTATTTTAATTTTTTCCTAGTCTTCTGTATTCTCTGAATTCTTATGAATTTTCTGAATTCTTCTGACTCTGTGATTTCTTCTGGATTCCTTGAATTCTTTTAATTAATCCGAATTCTATAAATTATCTAGATTCTTTTTAAATTTTCTAAACTCTATAAACTGTTCTGAATTTCTTAAATTCTCATGACTTACACTAAATTATTTTCATGTTTTTTAATTGTCTTAAAAACATTGAAATACACATGTAGTTAGTTTAAACTCCTTTATATCTTTTGAATATTTTTAATTTTCTTGATATCTTTAAAATACGCTTTGAACTGTTTTAACTTAAAGAAGCCCGTATAAATTCAAATTCTCGTAATCATTTTGATTTCTGTGTATTCTTTAAATTCTGTAAATTGTCTAAATTCTCAGAAATATTTTGAATTTTTCTGAATCCTTTAAACCGTTTTTAATTTGTTTAATTTGCGCGAGACCACTTAATTCTTTTAATGCTTTTTAGGGCCATGTAACGAGAGGTTCACGCGACCAAAGCTGGACCTCAATTTTTCTTTCCCAACTTACGTCTAAATGAAATGAGGTACCTCTCTGAAAGTTTGGCGAATGAAAGAGGAGGCAATAAAGTGCATGTGTTTGCTTTGTTTCGGTGAAAATATTTTTAAAAAATTTTTAAAGAAAATAAAACTGGAAGCTGGAATTAGAATAGTGAAAAAAATTTGTTTTTGGTTACTAATTTGGATAAATACGGACCGTGCTTTAAATCCCTGCAAGCGGTTGTCAATTTTTTCATCAAAAACCGCTCATGTCTGATATACGTATCAGCTGTATCAGAGCAGCACAATCGCAGCGAGTAGACGGTCGATATTCCTTATTTTCATATTCAAACTTTTTTCCACTAACTCTGTGCCTTGTCGCAATCGGTTCTTTAATATTTATTGATATTGTCAAAAAACATTTCTGCGTTATTTAAAATTTTATTTTTAAATATGGATGAAAAAATATTGATCTAAAAACATTTTTAAAATGCAGTGATGTCGTGAACATTCAACAAATTGAGTTACGGCGATCGGTTTTGCCTACGGGGGGGGGGGGGGTGCCAAGGTATTTGGATCTTTTTTTTTTAAATAATGAAAATAGTATTAAAAAGTGCAATTCACAAAGTTAAAAAATTTATTATAGAAGATCTCAGGGATTTTTAAATACGGCTTGATGATCGAATCTCAGAACAATTTATGATTATTTCTTTTCTATTTACCCCATCCTCACACATTCCATCCTGACTCACATTTCTATAATTTTGTACAAATTATGAAGACTTCATTTCAAATGATATACCAGCTAGTACGTATCCGAAATTTTATTTTCAGCGTCTAACGCGTTTAAAGGAGAAGTGAAAAATGTTTCAAGGAAACCGAAATCTAATTATGTTCTGGCTTTCGTATCGCTCTTGTATTCATCCGTTACTAAAAAAAATCCTATTCAACTATTTAATCACTCATCTGGTTCTATATAGGATTATTAAATACCTGACCGATAATTGCGTTCTGCTCGAAAATTAATCTTTTGATTGCTGATAATGATAGATTGTAATGCCAAGAGATGCTAAATATCCTCCAATACTTTTTTGGATAGTTGCCCTTCAGGTTGAGTTTTCCTTGATAAATGCACGTGGGCGTCCCCATGAAGTCGACGACACAAGAATTTTCAGGGTACATGTTGGCAGGTGAGAGTGTATCGGGGATCCTCTTGGTTTCCTGTCACTTCATTCCCGTCTCGACCTTTAAACTTGACATAAACCAAAATTTTCTAGGAACCGCAATTTATTTTTGAGTGCCCTGCTTTCTTATCACACAGTACAATTTAAACAGCTGAGAAAATTACAGAAGAATTTAGAGAATTAAAACAATTTAAAGAATTGTAAAAGAATTAAGAAAGCACAAAAGATATCAGAGAATTTAAGAGATTTTGGGGAATAGAAAAAAATGAGGTAATTTCAAAGAATTCAGTGATAGTCCAGAAAAATGTATAAAGTTTTGATATCCACAGTAGGTTATTCCGTACCACATCAGAATCAAATGTCAAAAGAGTTTTCCTCTGGCCGGTGGGTGGAGCCACCCTTAAATCTAACGCACAACCCCCGAAAATTGGTTTTTGGCAATTATTTCGAAAAGAGTGCATCTATCCACAAAAATAGTTTTGATTGTGCGGCTTGAGCTCGAAGACCGCGCGCTCCTTCTCTTACACATATCTCGCAATGAGGTGGCTTTTCAATAATAATGTATAGGACTAAAATTGTAGAGTAGACAATTCTCTATAAATTTTGCTAATTAATTTGTTATTATTTAAACAATTAAACATTATACGAAGATTATTCCGAAAACATATCAGTGACTCACTTTATAGAAAATTGATTAGAGAATATGTATACCGTATGTATAATGTATTAAGTAATTAATAAATAGGATCATTATGTATCAATCATTATGTATAGGACTAAAATTGTAGATTAGACAATTCTCTATAGATTTTTATAATTAATTTGTTATTATTAAAAAAATTAAACATTATACAAAGATTATTCCGAAAACATATCAGTGTCTCACCTTATAGAAATTTGATCAGAGAATACGTATACCATATGTAAAATGTATTAAGCAATTAATAAATACGATTTTAATTTTTTAAGCAAGGTATCCAATACCGTTTGGAAGATATGAAAGGCGACCATCAACTCCCTCCTTTATGCATATGTCCATATTTCGCCTCATTTCTGACTCACGTCAGGCTCCTCAGCCACGTCCAAAGGACCTCCAATCTCTTCACAAATGCTTTGGTTTAAGTTTTTATTTTGAGAATCTACGATAATCCCATCAGTAGTTAGGAAAGTAAAGGTCCACCCCCGCAGAGCCCCGCATGCAGGGGTAAGGCAAAGATATTATACACCTAGATACGGCAAGTGGCGCGGAGTGGGGATAGAATTATTAGTTAGGGTGGCATAAATGTAGACGGCGCCGTCGGTGATAATTCCACCCTACCCTGCTGTGCCCCTCTACCCGTTTCAGTACCTATCCCCTCTTAACAGTTTGCTGTGAGTAAAATGGGCAAAATCAGCGCTGTCATCGAAATGATTT
>JAAAKG020154750.1:0-30598 GCA_010014905.2 Druon quercuslanigerum | reverse complement strand
ACAATTATTTACATATCTGTGGCTTTCTAGACGTTTTAAACAAATATTTTTTAGCATCTTTTCGCAGAAAAGACACTGCGACAGTTTTCTGTCCTTCTTTCTTCCTCTCAAAAAACAAATCATTCCATGGGATTATATTATGACGTTGGGTCTTTCTTCCAAGCCCAGTCATAATTATTATTTTTAACTATTATAACGCGTTCTACAGAATTGTTAATAATAATTATGTTTGAGAAGTGAGGTTATGGACTTGTCAACACTGGTGACACTGATTTTACAAGTCGGCCATCTTGAAAACGTAACTTACTGGAGTTTCCTACGGTTTTCTACGGTTTTCTACTGTTTACGACGTATATTACGTCAAAAACGTATGATACGTAGAAAATAATCGAGTTACGCGTAACTGACCAACTTTGAGGACCCTGCACCAAATACAGTAAATGGATTTTCGTAAAAAATTATAAATCTTATTTTTTTGTATTTTCGAACCTGCAAAGCGATAATCCGAAAGGAAAATGTAAGAAAAATTGACAGTTTTTTAACAAAAAATTGTCAAAGTTTCAATTTTTACATGTATTATAAAAGAAAAATGCCTATTTTAGTGAAAAGTTTTTTTTCTCCTAAACGTTTTATTAGATTTTGCAAAAAGTTTCACATTTCGACTATCAGTCTTACCGAAACAATACCCGTGAAGAAATCTTCAGGTATCTTCCCTGTTACAGGCTTCGGCCAGGCCGGGGGCCCCTAGCCTGGCTCTAGCTTTTATTTTTCAATGGGTCGACCTCGAGCCTAGCTAGATTGGTAGTGGCGAAGTTCCTAAAATGGATAGTAGATGGCTTTGGATTGTTCTGTTAATTATTCGATTTCCACTATACAACTTTGTGTTTGCTTACAAGATTGTCATTTTAGAAAGTCGCAAAATTGTTGCAGTCAATTTAAAAAACGGAAATCGTGGTGAATTTAAAATAAATATTCTTTCACTTAATTGATTTAGTGAAGGCGTAAGTAAACATTACATGATTTTATATTTTGAAACCATAACCTCACTTTCATTTCACACTAATCAATGTTTAATCATCCTTTATTTAAAAAGCACAGAAATTTACTTTTCGTAAGATATAAATCACCAAAAATCAGGCCTACAATATCATTAAAAAAATACATGTAGGAAGTTTGCTTTATTCATTTTCAGGGTAGTTTGATCGTCCCTTAATTATTGAAACAATAAAAAGATATTTTAAACGGGATAAAACTACAAAGATTTTTTTATTAATACATTGATCAACAAAATCACTTTAAATCATATACAGGTATCGTTTTTTTTATCAGGATTTGCATTAGAATTTATTTTCAGGGAGGTCTAATCATCCCCTAATCACTACCCTAAAAATAAATTATGATGCATGTCCTCCTAAAAAACACTTCCTATGTGTATTTTTTAAAGTTAATTTTTCTAAATCTTGAATATGAAACTTTTGTTTCGGTAAAACTGATAGTCAATATGTATAACTTTTAGCAAAATCTTACAAAGAATTTAGGAGAAAAAAAACTTTTCACGAACAAAAATTGAAACTTTGAACATTTTTGATTAGAAAACTGTCCGTTTTTCTTACTTTTTCTTTCGGATTATTGCTCTGCAAGTTCGAAAATAGTAAAAAATTAGATATAGAATTTTTCACAAAAAGACATTTTTTGTACATTTGGTGCGGAGTCCTTTCGAGATTGTAAGTTTTATGCATTTTTTGAAATTTTAGCTTAGATTGCAGAATTTAAAGTAACAGAATATAATAAAATAATAGTTTTATTATTTTTTATTTTTTTTCTAAATTAAAATTTTTTATTTATTAATGCTTTAATTTAATTATATTGTTATATGTTTAAGTGGTACGTGGATGGGGTTTTAATATATTCTTGACTTTAGATTAAAAAATAAAATAAGTATTCAGTAAATACAAAGTATCATGAAACTTAATGTAATATTTTTTTATCTTTTTAATTATTGTTACTAATTTATGAATTTAAATTTGTGAAAATAAATATAAAAATTTTTATTGCAGGTACATTTTGAAATATTTAACATTTATTTATCGAGAAATTGTAATTTAAATTTCATAAAAGTTAGATATTAAACCGAAGTATAGATGTTAAATTTATTTTTGATTGTAAAGTATTGACGATTTCCGACATTGTAAGATTTCCAAATTGGAAAATTCCCGAATAATACATTTTCCGATATTATAAAATGGTGGAAATATAAAATTCCCGAATTATAAAATTTCCGAACTAGAAAGTTTCAAAATTATAAAATTCACGTATTTAAACAATTAAAAAATTGTTTTTTATAAAATATCAGTTTTTTATTCGAAATAAAAGAATAACACATTTTTAACAAAGAAACCAATTTTTTACTTTTAAAAGTTTTTAAAAATTTTTTCATTCAAAATAACAATACTTGAGAACATTTTATTTCTGAATAAACAATTTTGTTCAAAAGTTTGTTAGCACTTGTGTTCACATTTATATTTAAACAAATTTTCAACACTCACTATTATTTTTAATTTAAATAATAATGTTAAAGAACTATTAACATTGAAAAAATTTGTCTTATGTAGAATAAGATTAATACTCAGAGCGCACCCACTTAACTTCACTCTTTTAAATCTGCCACGGGCATTTACATGCTGCCAAGTGTGAACATAGTCATTGCATTTTATATACACAAATAAATAATAGGTATTAACAAACTATTTGTTTAATTGTTTTAAATCGGGAATGTAATGAATCAAAGAATATTAATTATTTATTTACGTACGCGCAAAGAGAAAGGGCTCAAAACATTTGAGAGACACACTGATTTTACACGTTAAAAAATACACTGATTTGTCCGATACAATGACCGAAAATTGATCTACATTATCTTGTGTGAAAGTATAATTGAGCCTCGAATTTTCGTGTTTCTCCATTGCGTTTTTGTCTTTCGCCACTTTCCCCTTATTTAAAGGGCTCACTTTTTTCGAGTTTCTTCTCCCTGTTTTTGTGGTACTCACTGTGAATTCGTCTGGAATTTTTCCTTTGATACATCGGCTGCTGCGGCGTAGTGGGGGTTCGGCCGCGTCGTTGCAAAGGTCTCTGTCTTTGTTACTTGTCGCTACTCCTCTCTCTTTCCATTGGGACTCCTTCCTTCTCCTTTCCTCCGCTTTATCCTGCCTCTTCCTTGCCAGCACGTCTTCTCTCTCTATCGCACTAACGCGGCTTCTTTCATCTTCCGTGTTGTCCCCGCGGTTTTAGCGCGTAGCCTTTTCCCGAGTACCGTTAGCATCCTTTTTGTAACTTTCCATTTCATTTCCCACTTCACTCAGTTTTCGTTTTTTTACTTAATTTTGCACGCAACTATCACTGTAAATCCACCGCGTTTACAATGCGGCTCGAAGGACCATGTAATTAATTTAAGAATATTAATTATTTATTAACGTACGCGCAAAGGGAAGGGGGTCAAAAGAGTTGTGAGACACACTGATTTCACACTTGAAAAAATTCACTAGTTTATTGTTCACAGTCCGGTATAATACAAGACCTAATAAAGGTCAAGAGATGTAAGAGTTCTATAGAAAATAGAAAATGTCCGTCTGTTACTCTGACATCTGGTAGTTGGCCGATTTCTGGAACTTGCGGTTGAGCACGTCGAATAGTGCATTTCTCTACCCAAGTGGTTAACTTTGCGATGGTAGTGATCAATCAGCATCTGGACGATGTAGTTGTGTCCGTCAAGGACGATCGGTTCACTCTCCACCAGGCTGATGCCGCTCGAAGCTCGAATACGACCTCGCATTCGCACAATTCCGTCTTGTCCAATAGTTGGTGACAAAGATAGTAGTCTCGATGATTTATCCAGATCCAGTGCCTCCTTGAGACGTCGAACTTCCTGAGGAAATGCTTCAGTCTGAGATCTTTTTGGAAAATGCTGATCTGCCCAATGAACTTCTGACGCGGTTAGCTCGCCTGTGTTGTCTTCCTTCTTAGACCAACGTTCTGTGGCTTGCTTGACCCAGGCGAGACAACGAACCATTTTTGACCATTGAGAAAACCTAGAACAATCGAAAAATTGAGAAAATTCTACACTATTAATAGAGAAACAGAATTCTCTTTTTAACTCTGTTGCTTTTTCTTCTTTTTCTATTTTCTCGTGTGGCTGTATAGGCCAAGCATCTTCGGTGTAGTGCAGGAACTGTGGACCCGTAAACCGGCGGCTCGTTGACTCCATTTCCATGATTAGAGTGTTTCTTGTCGCTTCATCTGCTACATTATCTTCAGTGGGGACTCATCGCTATTCCGATTGCGTGGTGATATCTAGAATTTCGGCAATTCTGTGAGCCACAAGATCTTGATATTTTTTGGTTCCGATCGAATCCACCTTAAGACTGTTATAGAATCAGACCAGAATACTTGTCTATCGATTTTTAAGCTGCAATTCTCGCGTATGAGTTTCGCCAAGCGACTTGCCATCACAGCAGCCTGTAATTCCAGACGTGTAATCGTCAGTATCTTCAATGGTGTGACTCTACTTTTCGCCATAACTAAAGAGACTTGAATGTCGTTGTCTCCTTCCACTCTTAAATAGGCCACTGCTGAGAAAGCCTTTTCACTGGCATCTCCAAAAACGTGAAGTTGGATTCTCTTCACTCCTTCAATTCCCGACGAGTAGCATCTTGGTATCTTCAAGGTTGACGTTCGCTGCAGATCCTCCAACCAGGTTCTCCATCTTCCGTGTAGATCCGTTTGTATTTTCTTATCCCAAGTGATTCCTTTTCTCCAAATGGTTTGAAGAAGAATTTTTGCTCGTATCACGAGGTGGGAGAGTAAACAAAGACATTGTAATCTTAAGGACTCCTCTTTTTTTGGTATTCGCTCGCTTTGAAACCACTCTGTGCTTAATCTTGGAAAATTGTGAGAGCACATCGAAATGTCCATCTCTGGAATCCAAATCATACCTAAAACCCTGGAATTTTCATTTTGCGAAATTGACACTTGCCTTCCTCTTGAAACCACTGTTTCAGTAGGTAGTATGTCGAGTACCCCTTAAGAATTAGAGAGCCAGGTACATATCAGAAATCCTCCCTTCTGGTGTACAAGTGCGACATCTTTGGCTAACTGAATAGCCTCAGCTTCCGTATCAACGCTGTCCAAATAATCGTCCATATAATGTTTTTCTATAATCGCACGACACGCTGCTGGATACTCATGACGAAATTTTCGACGTTCCTGTCTTTGATTTCCTGGGCGATGTACGGCGAAGATACGGCTCCAAATATCATGGATTGCATCCTCATCACTCTGATTTTTCCAGTCTCTTCATCTCTCGCTAAGAACCGTTGAGTATCTCGATCCTCTGGACGAATTCGTATTTGAAGGAACATCTCTTTGATGTCTCCACAAAGGGCTATCTTTCTTTCTCTAAAGATAAGAAGCACTCGTACCAAAGAGTTTAATAGATCGGCTCCTTTTAATAACCGATCGTTCAAGGTGGTACCGTTACTCTTGGCTGCTGCATCGAAAACAAGGCGGGGTGTCTCGGGCTTCTGATGGTGAATTACTGAAAATTGTGGCAAGCACTACGTCCTCTGGTTCGTTTTCGCTGCTTCTTCTGCGTTCAACAAAACGGTATATCCCTTCTCCTGATACTCTTTGTACTTGACGTTGTACTTTTCTTTCACGATCAAGTGTTTGGATAGCCTTGTCTCGACTGATTGATATCTTTTCTCCGCTACTTTTCTACTCTCAGGAAGTACGTCGTTATCTCTTTTCCATAGGAGAGCAACTTCCCAATGGTCACCTACCCGTTGGGCCGTCCTGTCGAGTTTGTCCACCGCTCTTTGATCTTCTTTTGAGCAAAGTGTCTCCATTACAGGAGCCACTCCGGTACTCCAGATCTTCCGAAGGAGTTCACCCATTTCACATTCTTCTTTGTTCCTGTGAATTAGAAGAGTGTAGTTTTCATCAAATCGACCATCAAGGTACTTTCCATGCAGCAACCATCCTAGTGCGGTGAGTGATGCCTCTGCTGTGCCAGGTGTTCCATCTATAGTTTTTTGTACTCTTACCAAATGTGAGTGATCCTCTCCTATTAACAGCTTTGGTTCCGCCCGTTCCATGTAGGGGATATTCAGACCTTTGGCATGATCCCATGCTTTCATGTCGGTTGTTACAGATTGGCAATGAAGTTTTACCCTTTTTATGGTACGTACCTCTGTTAGTTGCATGTACTTATTTGTCGTGCCCTTGATTTTGCATCCACTTTTCTAGATTGATTATCTTGCAGCGTTGACTCGTCCATCCATTCCGTCAGAAGCGACTCTGTCGGTCCTCGTAATCCTAGTTCTCGAGCAAGGTTTTCTTGTATTAGTGTAACATTAGAACCATTATCCAGGTAAGCATACGTATTAACTTCACCGGCCGGTCCTTTCACTGTAACTGGTAAAATTCTTAAAAGGACTCTTTTACGCAACTTACGTGAACACTCAACGGCTTCGGTGAAGCTCGCGTAGTTCCTTTCCGTCTTCGAGCTCTGTGATTCTTCGTTACCACTTTTAGTTCTTCCTTGTCAATTTCCTTCCTTGTATTTCCGTTCCAAACACCTGAAACACACTCTGCTTCTTTTTGCCTATTTCCACCTTTCTCAGATCACGATCTTCTTGATATATGGGCATTTACCAATAGTGTGCTCTTTACTGCAATACCTACAATTATCGTATTGTTCCTTATTAATAGATAACACGCGTTTCTCTTTACATGCTTGAACTGAATCTAGAGGGTTAGTTACGGCACTCGCGCATGCTGCTTTCTTTTCCAGCTATACTGAAAAATCTTCTAAAGTCACTCACCCATTTTTGTCCACCACCACTCCGCCCCATTCTAAGCGTAACGGCGCGGGTCATTTTTGTATCAATTGCTCTGTCAATATGGGATTTAACAAGTAAGCGGGACAATTATGTGATTTGATGGACCCTGTTAGGTTAGTTACTAGATTGGAAAATTTAATTAGCGATTCAGGCCGTATCCTTATCATTTCTGGGCTATATGTGGCCTTACGTACTAAATACTTAATTATATGTTCCTGTCGTCCGAATCTCGCCTTTAAAACCCCCATGACTCGTTCGCAATCCCCTGTTATCAACAAACTTCTTACAGCTTCCAGAGCCTCCCCTTTGAGGCACTTCTCCAGGCGCATTGTATTTTCAAATGAACTAAGTCCGCAAGCCTTTGTACTTTGCCTGTAGGCTCTTAAGAATACAGGCCAATCGGTGATGTTTCCACTGAACGTGGGCAAATCTGCTGCCATTGCTTGTCTTGCTAAATATTTGCCTAAATCTAAGTTATTGTTGTGGCCATTAGACTAAGATTCTGCAATCCCATGCTTATGTTTAATTGACGACTTTGAACTTACTGATTTCCTCATCCAAGAATGTACCTTTTGATTTGGGAGATTGTTCCGTGTTGTCAGACTAAGATTCGATGTCGTCCTCTTCGCTCTCTCCCAGTTCAGAGAGCTCAATCTGCTTCTGTAGTTCCAGGATCTTCTTCCTTCACTCAAGCTGTTTCTCCTGGATTTCTCGTTGTAGTCGATCTTCTTCTTCAGCTTGGTGTTCTGCCCATAGACGGCCCATCACATGTGCTCTTGGCAGGACTAGCCGTCACTGAGCGTCGTGAGTTTTCTCTGACACTACTTTGTGATTTGTCCGACTCAATGACCGAAATTTGATCTACATTATCTTGTGTCAAAGTATAATTGAGCCTTGAATTTTCGTGTTTCTCCGTTGCGTTTTTTTCTTTCGCCACTTTCTCCTTATTTAAAGGGTTCACTTCTTTCGCGTTCCTTCTCCCTGTTTTTGAGGTACTCACTGTGAATATGTCTGGAATTTTTCCTTTGGTACATCGGCTGCTGCGGCGTAGTGGGGGTTCGGCCTGGTCGTTGCGAAGGGCTCTGGCTTGGTTACTTGTCGCTACTCCTCTCTCTTTCCATTGGGACTCCTTCCTTCTCCTTTCCTCCGCTTTATCCTGCCTCTTCCTTGCCAGCACGTCTTCTCTCTCTATCGCACTAACGCGGCTTCTTTCATCTTCCGTGTTGTCCCCGCGGTTTTAGCGCGTAGCCTTTTCCCGAGTACCGTTAACTATGTAATTAATCAAAGAATATTAACTATTTATTTACGTACGCACAAAGGGAAAGGGGTCAAAGGAGTTGTGAGACACACTGATTTCACACATTAAAAAATACACTAGTTTATTGTTCACAGTCCGGTATAATACAAGACTTAATAAAGGTCAAGAGATGTAAGAGTTCTATAGAAAATGTAATATCAAATGATAAAGAGAAAGAAAGATAAGTTGGGAGGGAAAAAATAGAAGTGACGCTTCACTTCACAACGACACGATCGTTCTCTCAAAAATATACGAATCCGTCGAAGTCTCGGTGCAGAACTGACCTGCCCTCGCTGCCCTTAACAGTACTTCGTCGTATCGTCCGCCCCCCGCAGATAATTTAGAAACCTCTCTAGTTTTGCTAACAATTCAACGACTCAAATGATACATTTTTGGTGAAGAGACATTAAAATATTGAAAGTGAAGATATATCAAATCGAAGTGGAAATTTTACCTTGAAGTTAACATTATTACACGATGCGTTCCATAACAGGGAATTTCATAGTTCGGATATTTCATAATTTCACCATTTTCTCTCGAGAATTTTCCAATTTCGGATTTAAAAATGTTCTAATGTGTATCATAATTTCTCCATAAATAAATGTCAAATGCTCCTGCAATAAAAATTGCATATCCATTTGAACTAATACACACAATTATAAATGCATAAATTAGTAACGTTAATTAAAATAATAAAAAAGCTCAAATTACATCAAATAAAATGATTTTTTTATTTACTGAATACAGCACTCTACGACACTTCTCGTTTTCGGGGCTTGAGGGGACGCGAACAGGAAGTGTCACATAACCCCCTCTTCTGCGTCAAGCCATGTGCGGCGTAGTAGGCGTAGCCTGTCGCGTATGTGTATGCGTGCGATAAGGCAAGCAGTGAGGGCAAGCGACCAAGGTGAAATCGGGAAACGAGAAGTGCCGTAGTATCTACTGTATTAATTTATTTGTTAACCGCGTGTTCAGAAAATATTAAAACCCATCCACGTACCACTTGAACCTATTAAAATGTAATTTTTTTTAAATTATTAATAATAAATAAAAAATTGTATTTTTTGACATTTAAAATAAGCGCGCGGACAAATGAGAAAGTGCAAAAACTCTATTTTTTCTCCTTACATAATTTAAGTTAAAAAATTTAATATTTATATAAATATAAATATACAAGTATGAAGTTTCACTTCTGCCTTACTGTAGACCTACTGCTACACAGAATCTTTCTTAAATAATTACACAGTAATTATATTCAAAGTTATTAAAAATCAAAGATATATTTTCCTAATCATGTTTGTCAGTCTTTCACGATATAAACAATATAAAAAAAAAACACATTTTTCGGCAATAATTTTACATTCATGTAGTCAACCGCGTGTCTCCGAGTGTGTGTGGGTGCAAAAGTTTGTTTTGCACCGACTCGACTTGGGTCTTGAGCTTGAACTACAGTTCAATCAGCTACTGACCCACTGACCTACCTGTCCTCTTCTTCGCCGCCTCTTCGCCACTCGCTTTTGGCTCGTGTGGCACACTGAGGAGACACTTCATAAAACAATAAAGATTCAAAGCTGATTATAGCGTTCAAAATTTAATTTTCAAATATTTTATAATATTAAATAAGATGAATTTTCAACTCGATGGGGTTTAAGTCTTTACATTGTAAATTCTAAACTTGTAAGTTTATTTATAACAAATTAATAATCATAAATAAATTGAAGGCGTTCAAAAGTTTAATGTATTTTTTTCAATTGGACAATCTCTAAATGAAATTATTTCAAACTGAAATTTAGAAAACTAGTATTTGCTTTCAAATTAATATTCTTGCTAGAAAGAAATTGTTTCTCCGGTTTTTTTGTCAATTTCTTAAATATATAAATATTATTTATTCCTTTCCCTATTTAAATAATTTTTTATTTGGTTTCTATACAATTTCGAAAATATTGCAAAAATTTAATGATAGGACCTGAACCTGTATTTTGTTGTCAGCAAATTTTTAAAAAATGTTTTATTTATTTACTATGTTTTCATTAAGACTGAAATGTCTGACGTTATAAAGTATCCATTAGCACAAATTTTGAAATTTTGGTAATATTGTTTATATATTTTCCAGTCCCATTAATTTTGGTCATTGAAAATGTCCTGATGTTTAAAATTTTTGTTTCAAAGTTTTGAAAATTTAGAATCTTTGAATTTTTTTCAAATTTATTAACATTTTCTTTCAGAATATTTAAATTTTGTCACTGAATGTTTTCGGTAGTCTTCTTTTTTTCAGTAGTTTGAAATTTCGTAAATTTGCGAGTTCGTCAATTATATTTTCGGTGTTTTTAAATATTTGTGATTTTTATTTCTTAGCAAGAATATTTCATCACATACAATTTTAGCGTCTTTGAAATGAATGTTAAAAAATATTTAATATTTAAAAGTTGTAATGTGTTAAGTCGAAGACTTTGTGATTTAAAAAATTTAGGTTTCTTTTGAGAAATGTGGAAGAGTATAGATTGCACTATAAGCTACCGCAAAGAAATTTAAATGAAGTAAATTTTTTCCCACGATTTTAAACAAAACTTTTATTAATTTTTTTACAGGACATATATATAGGACAGTTAAGATTTTGAAGCGGAAATATTAGCACTTTCTGATAATGACCATGCGTTATTGCCATTTTTGAGCGGGTGTTTCTCTTTAGATATGTCCCTAAATCTTTTGAATAAAAATGATTTATAGAAAAAATATTCACTTTAAATAAAATATAAGATTTAGTGACTAGGTTTATCTATGAGAAAAAAACAATTATTGTAATACACCGAAAAAGGTTTATTTGTACATTGTTTAAAAGCCGTAATATATTATTTTCCAATTCAAAATATGAGACAAATATTTTTTTCACGAACTCGAGTGAATTATAAAAAAAATTACAAAAAAATTTCTTTAAAAAGTTGTATTTCTCCAATTCTTTAGAGTAACTTGAAAATTTCTTGTAACTGCCAAAACAACGTTAATTTTTAGAAAAACTAAAAAATGTATTTTACGAAAAAGGCCAACTTTAATTTTTCCGTTAAGATTTTTTTAGATTAATAGTAATATGAAGGAAGAAATTAAAAAATTTTGACATTTTATAATACGAATTTTGTAAATCCCGAAGTTAACAAATTTTCGAAATTTCCAATTACCAAAATTATAAAACTAAAAAAACTAATTAAAAATGCAAGTAACGTGTAAAAAGATATTGTTTATTTAGAAAATCAATATGCATAGAACATAATTATGACTAGACAAGGTATTGCAATAGTTTGAAAATTCAAATACTTAGGTACAATGTTACTCATTTAATTTAAATTTGAATGTACATGCGTATGTAGGTATACATAGCCAACGAGATAATGAATTTATGTCGAACAATTTGTACATTTCAGCATCTTCTTATCCTTTTCTGGAATCTTGTTCTGTTCTCTCTTTAATGCTGAGAAAAATAAGTGTACTTAGAAAAAGTAATAAAGAGACTAATATACCTCTCTACAATATAGCACAATCTTTATTTTTATAATTTTATAGATAATTTCAAATTTGATTGTGAACAAAGCAATTTGAAGTAATTAGTTATCGATACCCAATTAATTAATGTTTATTTTTTCTCAATAACTATTCTTCAAGGAATTAAAATATTGGTATCAATAAATGATCAAACTTACTTATCAAACCAGTAGATCTCACTTTTTTTGGCTCTATCGTGTAACTTTGCATTTCTCGTAAAATAGAAGAATTAAAAGAAAGCACGGCGATTCTGGAAAACAATTCTGGAACACCATCGCCTGTTCTAGAAGACACAGCCCAAAATTCAGCTTTCATTGTAGTGGCTACACCAATAGCTCTTTTTTCAATTACTTGGTATACTTGGTTTGACTATAATATTAAATTTTTTCCTTCATTAAATTACTAGTCCTAATAGTTTAAGTATTGAAAAATGATAATTGTGATAATTACCAATAAATCTCTTTTTGTGCCAACCAAAAAAATGTGATAAGGATTTGTATTGCTTCGGCTCGCCTCTTGTAACCATTGTTGAGAATGTGACAAAGACATTAAATTTCCCAAGTCAAAAACTATCATAATTACTGAAATGTAAAAAAAACATTTTATTTAAAAGTTCATGGCAATTCTGCTGCAAATAATTATATTTGACGAGGCAAAAGCTTTAAATTGTTGTTACTTTTGTTACTACGATGTCTCAAATATGGGTCAATCACGTTAAAACGTAAAGATCGTATTTAACGAGAAGTTGGAAATGAGTAAGAATTTAACCAACAATATTTTTTTAAATAATCATAGGAGTGCCTTCCCGCCCTCACGAGATATTGGTAGAGGGTAGGGTTTTGACAAAAATTGTTTTCGTGACCTATCAAAGGGGTGGTTCTGACCGTATGGATGCTTAAAAGCACCAAAACGGTGAGTTAAATATGCCCAATTCCTTATCGTGACATACTCATATTTAAGATATCGTAGTAACATAAGTAACAATAATTTTAAACTTGTGCCTGGTGAAATTGCTTTATTTATCGTTTAACTAAAGATTATATTAGTTTGTCCACGAAAAAACTGCTTTTCCAGCCAAAAAAGATGTGACGCCCCTACTCTGCAATTGCATCTAATCAATATTGAAGGATTTTACACTATTAAAAATTATACATGTTTTACATAGAACTTTAGTGTTTACATCAGATCTATAAAAAAAGGTGAATCTTCCCCCCAAGTATTACTCAAGCAGTTTCTATCGTTTTTAAAAAATTGGATACGGTGTAAAAACTAAAGTTCTTCATAAACATCTTTATTTTGATACAGTTTAATCATATGGTATAAAATGCCTTTTTGAGGAATTAATACGTACCATTCGCACCCCTGTAATACGAAGCTGCAATACATTTAAATCTTTCTTGACCTGCTGTATCCCATCTGTACAAAACATTTGTTGAAGAAATATATTTTAAACACAATGTGAGTAGAGGAGATCATCCTACAGTAGATAATTATTAATTTAAAATAATAATGTATGTAAATAATTATTTTTATTTCATTAATAGTTCAAATGCGATACGGTTTAATATATTAAAAGTATAATTTATTATTTCACTTATATTTGTGCTTATAATTAATGATTGTCTACTGTAGGATCATTATCTATTGTAGAGTGATCTCTCCTACTTAATTGTTGATTTCAAAATATTACAACTAAGTTATTTTAACTTTTCGGGAAAATACCTACATTTGCATATGAAATGGAACGCCCAAAATATCGAATTTTTCCACTTCGAAATCCACTCCTATTGTTGCCTTGTAATTGTTGTTAAATGTTTTATGACAGAACCTGTAAAGAGAGTTTAATAAAAAATATTTATTAAAAAAGATGTGAAATAAATATACCAAGACACGAATTATGAAACGAAATATTGAATATTAGCATGATAAAATGTTTAAATATTTTCTTGTGATTCGAATCTTCTGAAAAAGAGATAAAGGGTAAAATTAGAAGTCTATCAAAACAAATTATAAACAAAAAACAATTACCGATTTACTAATGATGTTTTTCCGACTGCAACATCGCCTAAAACAATCATTTTCAAAATTCTGGGAGCCACAGACTTTGTCACACAAAATCGACGAACTTGAACAGAAAAATCTCTTTCTGTATATGGTGTGATATCCGATGAAAAAGCTGGAGGCCAATTTTTAATCTTGAAATTATAAAAAAAAACATATACAAATATTTTTGTTATTTCTGCATCAATTTCCGATTACAGAAATCAAATTTTATCCAAGTAAACCGATATACCTTCCTATCTTCATGTACTTCATTTTTAATCATTTTATATACTGCAGAACGCGTTTCAAGCATTGCAGTAAATTAAGAGGACAATTATGACATAAAACACTTTTCTTCAGTCCTCTGAAAAAATATATTGTATGAAATGCTACAGCCAAATAAATACCGTAACATTCAATAATATTAAGCGTTCTGCGTAGCTAGATTTTAACTCAGTAGAAAATGAGGTACGCAGCCATATGTGCGAATAACAATAAAAATCACGTAAAGTAAGGCAAACGCAATGCTTTACTCTCTGTAGAAAACTAACCACACGCGTTATTTTCAATGAAAACATTCGTTGCTGAGGCAGGTGTTCAGGTCTACGTTACATGTCAGCGGAGGGGATCATGCGGGTCATTAAATCGGAGAAAAAAAACCCTGAATCAAATAAAAGACATTTTAAGTCTGGGATAAAAAGTTACAAAAGCACTTGCTTTTTGCATTAGAAAACTTTTAAGACAGTTATGCCAGCCGTTTTTATCAAAAGTTTTGTTTGTAAATAATGTTAACATTTTTCGAAATGCTGAGTTTTTGTTAACTTATGAAGATTATTTGATTCTGGTAAACGACTGCAAACATGGTGGCTTTTCCTGAAAATATAAATACCAATTTTTTCTTTAAAAAATACGCAAGACAAAAGAAGTATTCATACAGAGCGAAGTTCTACAAAAAGTTCTTTTATGCCTTCCGGCCCGAAAGCGCAACTTCGCGGTCCCTGTGCGAAACGAATCTGCCGCTTTCCGGCACCGTCGAGCAAAAAAATAGTATACACACCTCCGCCAGTAAAAAAGAAATCCTCAGATCACATATAATTTTCTGTTGAGGCAAAGCCGAGGTTCATAAACATGTGATCTGAGGATTTCTTTTTTACTGGCCGAGGTGTGTTTACTATTTCCACTTGCCGACATTACATTTTTTAATCTCTAACTCTGCATACGTCCCGGCAAAGATATATCTTTGGTCCCGGTAATAAGCATTGAATTCAGAATTTTTTCCCCTAACCGGAACAAATAAAGTGCGAATCCGATTCCTCTCAATCAACGTAGTGAAATTTAACGGAATCATTTATTTCACCTATTTTTCATTATTAAATCTTTGTATAACTTATAAATTCGAGAAAAAAATTAAAATTAATATTTTTTTATATTTTAATCATTTATTTAAACGTAATGAAAATTCATTACAGAAATCTACTTAAATGTGTGCATTAAAATACGTTTAACCCTAGAGAGGCAGACTTAAAAATAAAATTTCAAAACTTATATTCCACATGAAGGAATTAAAGCAATTTATTACACATGTTTTGTGAACTGATTAGAAGGAATGAAATAATCACAAAATATGCGCACTTTTGGGGAATACAAGACATCTCTGTGAGGTGTGTTTGCCGTTACAATTACAAGGAATTAAATATATTGAAAACACGTTCTTTTTGAAGAATAGGAAACTATGCGGCGGTCGATATGGAAATTAAAAAAAATTACTTTCCGAGATATCCTATTTTTATAATGACATTTTAGACAGATGGAAAAATCGCGTTTTCAAAAGAATTGAATAATCTTCATTTTTACGTTGAAATTTGAAAATATAAATTTTTCTCTATTCAACGCTTATTACCGGGGTGTGAGATATCCTTCTTCATGGGTTTTTTATCAAACGTAAGTTAGACTTAGGAAATTTAATATTTTATCATTTTAACTGTGCAAAATTTTAAAAAAAGTCTTTATAAAGAAATTTTTTTACATAAAAACATAATTACTGAAGTTACTATTGCTGTTTAATAATAACCCGATAAGAAGAGAAACATAGATAAAAATGAATATTTTCATATTTAAACGAGAGAATTGCCCAATAAAAGAATAGGTTTATCTCCGAAACCAGTTATTTTCTATTTCCTTAACGATTGGCTCTGGTATTGTATTCCATGCAGATGAACATATTTTCCATTTTTTCAATTCCTCTTAATCTGATCAGTAGACACACATCTCATGGTTATTTTTAATTCCATACTTATTCCTATTCTTCTGTTGGGCACTTCTCCCGATGAAAAATTAGCACATTCAAACAAATTAAATATTGCTCACTCTTTCGTTTGAATCTAAAAATATTCATTTTTCTCTATTCTTCTCTTCTTACCGGGATATATTCTGAGTGCGACCTCCTGGTGGGCCGAAGCAAAGATATTAGTTCTTTGGCCGAAGGAATCGAAAGGAGCCTCTACAAAGTACTCGTAAAGACGTAACAAAATAAACAAAATAAAAACATATTATTTTAATTCAATGATTTTGTAACAGTGTATGTAACATTAGGCCAAACTACAGGCCCTAATGTGAATTGCAAAATACTTAATTAACTTTATAGAATTTGCAAAATATGTTTCGCCTTTGCTGCGAAACAGGGACATATATTTTATATAAAGTCGGGCTAAAAAGCCGCCATTTATGATATAACCTTTTTATGTTACGGACTTTGGTTTGTAAATAGAGATTTCCGTCTTCGTCACCGCAACCTCTCTTTTTAGCTAAAATGGCTCCGAAACCGAAGCCCACGGATAAAGCAGCAGGTAATTTTGATTTAATCTTACATATTAAATTGGATTTGCAACACGGGAATCTAGAGTGCATATATTTAATACTCTAATTATTCTTAATATTTTAATATTAAAGCTTCACTGCAACAAAATAAACATAACTTTACATATGGCCATGTGGTCGCTTGAACAGTTTTTTTAAAATAATTGATGTTTCAAAACTTTGATCATTGAATTCATATCCAAACTGACTGATACATTTATGTTTATGTTGTTTTTTCAATATTTCAAAATTTTGAAAATGTAAATCAGTGAGAACGTATCCTCACAAGTAATCACATCCTAACCTCAAAATTCTGGTGTCGTTTGATCACATTGACGTATTGACATGTCGCACTGATCAGGTTAACAGATGTTTAATTACGTCTTCAATATAGGAAAGTAAAATATTTTTAAATAAATGAACTTCATTTTTTTTCAATTGTCTTCCTTTTTAATCTATTTTGGAATTAAATTACGAAGTAGGAAGTCATATCAGAAGTGTTTATGCATATAATTTATTGCTGGGGTAACTTAACCACTATTTTTAATTAACCTGTTGACTAGGAACACAGAAACAGCTTTAATTAAATTTAAATCTTAACACCTACTTCATCGTTATTTAAAAATTTTAGTTGGATACTATACATAAAATACATTAAAAATAAAAATGGTATAAAATATTCCATAAATCATGTAACTTCACAAGTGTCTAAACTTTGCTGTGATTTAATACCGGGGAAATATACTATATAAATATTTATTAGATTCAATTCAGACTTTGTTAATATAATGTTGTTAATTGTGAGTAGAGTGATAAACCACGAATTTTTAACTATTTTCATAAAAACGATGATTGTATAGAAATTATATAAATTGTTATAAAAATTAGCTCAAATTAATTTAATCGATTTATGATGAGTTGTGTGTGGGAATCTCTTTGAGATTTCATGAAAAGAAATATAAATAACACTTCACTGAATTAAAAGTTTGTAATGAAGAAAACCCAGTAAAAGCTTTAATCCCTTTCTAATGCACTTCGTGATGAATTTTTGTCACAGGCGCTAAGTCTGGCGACAAAAAGCCAGCAGAGAAAAAAACTGAAAAGAAGCCAGCAACTGCAGCTTCCACTTCCTCGGCGAAGGTGACTAAACCCGCGACAAAGAAACCAGCGGCAGCTAAACCTGCGGCAGCAAAGGCTGCAGCAGGGAAGTCCGCTGCCAAGGTTACCGCAACCAAACCTGCGGCGAAACCTGCCGGAAAGCCTGCAGCAAAGCCTGCAATTAGCAAATCTAAGAAGCCTGCACAATCTGCGAAGAAAACACCCAAGGGAGGAAAAGCACCTGCAGCTCCAGTGCAAAAAGCTTTGAAAGTACAAAAGAAGGTCAGTATATAAAGCTTTTAAATATTAATTTCAATTTTCAACGTCAAAAATACTTCATAAAATATATTTCATGATGAGTAAACTGTGGGAATCTCTTTGAGACGTTGTGAAAACATTGTAATATAACACATTACTGAATTTATAAGACAAATGAGATGATGAGTTCCATTCTATGATCCAAATATTAATTTAAAGTAATTTTATTTTTCAGATCCTTAAAGGTGTCCATGGATCGCGAGTTAGGAAAATTAGGACGTCGGTCCACTTCCACCGACCAAAAACGTTCAGACCGCCAAGGAATCCAAAATATCCCAGAAAGAGTGTACCTAGCAGGAATCGGTACGTAGAATTTGTAATAAAAGTAAAATTATATAAATTAGGTACTTTTGTTTCCACTAAGTGTCCCGAAAATAAGCTCATGATTTGCGAATGATGAGGGGAAAACAAACGTAGCACGCCTCTTCAGAAACATGTTTCACTTAAAGGAGCAGGCTAAAGTTTGTACTCTAGAAATTATGTTTTGGGGATGTATCCTGAGTATTTGTGCATATTATAAAAAAAGTTGTTAGGTCCCATTTTAAACATTTCAAATGATAGCGTGGATTAATATTTTTTAAACTGAATCTGAATGTTTAAAGTTTATAATTTATAAAAGTATAAAATTTTCAATTTGGTAGTCTAACTGCATTTAATTAAACAAATTTCAATTAACAAGTGTTAGTAGCTTGCATTTTATATGTGTAAATTATTGAGCATTTGAATACAAAATTTTTTTTTTCAAAACATTTTAAACTTCAGTTAAAATTTTTAATTTAAACTTAATAACTTTTAGTTTTAATAATAAAATTTTTAATAATTTTAATTTCTATTTTAAAAATTTCATTAAACCTGAAAAATGTTTGCGAACCTGGAAAACCCAATAAATGACCAGGAATATTTTTCTTTGATTAAAACTGCTCCTCTTTCTTATCCATATTCATCTGTATTTTGTTTCCCATTCATGGATAAGCAGGGGTATTATCGACACCTTAATAAAAACCTTTTAGAAGTAGGAGAATATTAATTTATATGCTTATTGTTTGGAAAAGAAGATGAATTCATCTGCCAAACTATTGTTATAGTTATTTAAAAATATTTTATTTAAATTCAGTGAACGACACAGGTATTGATTTTGTATTTAAAAGAATTTAGAAAGTTATTTGTAAGAAATATTATGTAATTTAGTTGCTTTAAACAATAAATAACATTATTGTGTATAATTATGGATGTTTTTATAAGAAAGGCCTACGCTTTTGTCGAAAAGAAATACCTTCGATATTGTGTGGTTATGTTCAGTTGATCAGTTCACGAATTTGCCAAATTCATTCTGGAGTGTCGGTGATTGATTTTTGAGGGTCGGAAATCCAAAATCAATAAGATATTGCTCATTAAAGGCTCTTAGAAGGCAATGTCATCGAAATAAGTAAAGCAAATAGCAATCATAGCAGCACGGATATAAATAAAAAATGCGTGTAATTCCCTAAAAACTTCTGTTGGGTGTCGTTTACTGAGAGATACTTTTGTCGTTAACTGGTTTTGAAGGTACGATAAGAATATTTAAAATATATTTGATCTACTCCAATTTTAAACTAATATTTATTTAATTATATTTTAAAACATAATCACCTAACCTCTGAAAGTACTACAAAATAAGAAATATCTTTTCTTTTAACTTTCAAATGAACGGCATGACTAATTTTTATAGTGTCAACATTTACTTTTGTAGATGGAAAGAAAAATGGTATTTGATTAATATAAATTTAGTAATTTTGTACTAAATAAATATTGAAGTATAATTTACATGGATAATAGAATGTTTATGCATGTTCTAGTATCTATTTTATATCTCTGGAATGTTGATAAAAGCATTTTCATTGCACAGTGTCGTTCACTAGAAGAGTGTCGGCAATATCCCTGTTTACCCTACGGGTGCTTTCGATGCCTTAAGTGGATTAATTCAAACACGGTTTCAATTAATAGGTAATTAAACATTCAGGTTCATTCTTAAGAAATTAAAGAAAAATTGTTGTGGGGTTTACGTTTAAGGCCGGTTTTCACCCCTTAAATGTCCGAATTCAAACATAGCCGTTAAAATGCAGATATTTTTTCAGTATTTTATAAAATGTTGAAACTTTGTTCAATAAATAATATTTCTATATATTCGAAAAAAAACATAATATAATAGGGTAGTTTTAAATACTGTGGACTAGTTAATTGTGTCATTGTAAAAATTAACATTTTATTAGTGAAATATCAGTCTATATGTAAATGTGAAAAAACTTTTTTTATTCACAATCTAATAATGATGAACTTCATTGGGTAGGAAAGACCCATCTAAAATAACGGGTGCTCATGCTATTTCATTTCCAATGAAAAATATTGATCTGAGTAGGCGTTCCAAAATTTAAATTTAAAACTTATGTTGTGTTTAAGTTTCTAAAAGCATTCAATTGACTGCAGGGAATGTATTATTTTTAAAACCTCGAAACATGCCAACCTTAATTTTTAATTTTCTTGAAAGTACAATGTATAGTGAACTTCAGCTGATTTGAACATTTCTGTATAAAAAAAAGTGAAAAACCACATTCACCCTTGTAAACAAATGAGGGTTGGAATCTGGGTATAAATATAATGTGATTATGAGGCTTTTGGAAGAAATAATCTGACGCTTTGGTCAACAAATTCCTATTCGTTTTTGAGATATTAAAGAAAAACTGTTTTTGGGGATAACTTTAAAAATGTCTTGTTAACCCCTTAAATCGCCGAATTAGCACGTAACCAAAAATACATTTCTACTATTTTTGTATGTACAACATATTACATAATGAAGTTAGAGTGTAGTTCCTGAGCTCTCAAATCATTATCTTCACACTAATTGTACTTTGTATGAATGGACAAAAAAGGTTTTATGTTGATTTGAAATATTGTCTTCTATTCAATTCAAAATCGAATCATTCTAAATTTGTTATTTTCACTGATTTATTAGAATTTATCAAATTAATATAATATTGAATTATATCCAATTTTTGACAATTTGTTGTTAATTATTTTTTCTAATTTTGTTTTAGCATGGATGCATTCAATATCATCAAGTATCCACTAACGACCGAAGCAGCGATGAAGAAGATTGAAGACAATAACACACTAGTCTTTATTGTGCACACGCGGGCCAACAAGTATCATATTAAGGCGTCTGTGAAGAAGTTGTACGACATTGATGTCGCTAAAGTGAATACGCTAATCAGGCCAGACGGCAAAAAGAAGGCTTATGTTCGTTTAGCGAGAGACTATGACGCCCTTGATGTCGCGAACAAGATTGGTATAATATAAATTTGTCTATTATTGTAAAAAAATACATCCGGTAATAAACATCGTCACAGGATTAGATGCTTTCTTATTTATTTGTCAAATTTAATTCATAGCTTATTCAAATAAAACCTAGAAGAACGCGTAGTGAGTGTAAGAAATAGGAAATGTATTCTCAGCTAGAATAAATTCGGGGTTACTGAAGGTAATTGTGGTGAGAAATTTTAAGAAAATATCGAATTTATTTACAATGCACATACACAATTTACGTACATGAGTCTACATTAATAATTCAATTATTTATAAATAATCATTGTACAAATTATGATGAAAAACATGTATACATTTTGAATACTAATTATGTTTTATAGTTTTATTTATTATATTATACAATTTTAACCTGAAGCTTTTTTTATTGATTTTTTATCAAAAATAAGCAGGAAATGTATCAAATTGTAACGTGACCAATTATTTCAAACAAAGTTATTTATAAACTAATAACACATGGATTTTCAAAATCACGTTGCTCTTTCTTTCCTTTTCCCGGGAAATGACGGTGAATTTATTTTTTGACAGGGAATTTTACAAATGTTTAGAAGGAAAGTTTGTCCAATTTCGATTTAAATAATTTTTTAAATAAATAGTTGAATTGTTACCTTTTTCAATTATGACAACAGTTTACAGTGCGTAATTCGAAAATTATGTACTTTAAAAATTCTCCATTTTAAGTTTTCATTTTTAATTTAAAGAATTTTAATATATAGTCTTGGATACTTAAAAAATAAAAATAGTTTGAAGTTGAAAATTTTGGATAAAACATTTTTTTTATAACTGTTTTTTTATAATAATATCAGGAAGAACGTTATAAAACTTCTTTTTTTTAATTTTTTCGCGTAATGTTGAATAAATTTGGAAATAACTGAAGTATAAATTTTAAGTCATGTATTCTGATGTTTTGCATTTTTTTATAAAGTTCAAGAATCATGCAAAATCACATATTAGATGTTATTCCCGTGGTTATTTAGACAGCTTATATATTAAACCTTAAGTTTTGATTAGATTTATATATAATTGTAAAACCGAAGTAGGTGAAATTTCGATTTGACCAAAAAGTGCCGTATGGGGCGGAACGAGCCACCTCTTCCGGTGCATTAACCTGACCTCTTAGCATAGCAGTCAGTAGGTTAGGATGCAATGCTTCATATCAGATTGTGCAGGGTGTTATTTATGGTGCAAACGTATAAAAAAAACTAATCTTGTCGACGAAAATGTTCAGAAAAATTATGGCAGTAAATTATTGAGCATTTGAATACCACATTTTTGGATTTAAAGCTTTTAAACTTCAACTTAAAAAGTTTAAAATTCAAGAGTTCCACTTTGACTGCTTTAATTTGTAGTTTATTTTTTATTATTTCTAATGGAAAAATTGTTAGCTTTAGAGTTCGAATTTTTTAATTCTTTTGGTCGCGAAAAATGTTTCCGAACCCGGAAAAAACCGGGAATTTTTTTCTTGGATTAAAACGGCCACCCTGAGTAAGTTTGTTAAAAAGAATAATTGGTCATTTGACAGTTTGACACAAATCACTCTTCGAGTTTAACCTCTTGTTTCACAGCTTCAAATTCTACTTGGTAATTTAAATCAAAAGTATCTTCAGGCTCTTTTTTTACAGAAACGAAAATAGAGTTTTCATTTTTAATAATTCCTTCATTCGACTCAACTTTAACCTCGAAATTCCTATTTCCTTTATCTTCCGCTTCACTCATAGGTTCAGTCTTCACACCAATAACTATTTTATTCTCTACTAAAGTAGGATCAGAATGATCAACAGCATAGTTATCACTTTCTAAATTCGCTCCTTTATTTTCTTCATATGCTTTCAAAAGAACCGTTTCAAAAAATGGCATCTGCAAATTTCTCTGCTTGCAGCTTTTATCACAATGTAACTTTTTATGCCTTGTTAAATGATGCTTCCTCAAGAAACCTTTAGAGCAACCGTCACAAACAAAAGGTTTTATTTCTTCGTGGAGAGCTTTGTGTGAATTTAAATCATCGCATTCTGAAAAACTCTTCTTGCATGTTTCACATTCGAAAGATTTAACTTCTGAGTGGTTTCGTATATGGAGCTCTAAATACTTTGGCTTGACAAATAATTTTTCACAGATTGGACAGCTGTGAACTCTACCATTTTTTCTATGAGCAAGAATGTGCTTCTTCATAATGTAGTGGCTTGCGAAGCTTTTCTTACAAATGTCACATTCGAAGGGCCTTTCCCCAGTGTGACTACGTACATGAATATTGAGCTTAAATGCATTAAGAAACCCTTTTCCACATGTTTTACATTCGTACGGCTTTTTTTCTAAGTGTAAACGCTGATGCTTTTTTAGATGAATCGTACTCACAAAAGCTTTTGAACAAACTTCACAAACAAAAGATTTGCTGTTTTCGTGTATAAGCATGTGCGACTTTAAAGTGTCAGCAGTGGCTAAACATTTTGTGCATACTGGACACTTGAAGGGCTTGCTCCCTGCGGTATGAGTAACTTTGTGCACCTTAAAACTCTTTATGTATCTGAATTTTTTTTTACATATGTCACATTCGAAGGGGGTTTCTCCAGTGTGCATACGTTTATGAGCTTTCAGTTGACTAGGACTAATAAATCTTTTTTTACAGACATCGCACTCGTAGGGCAATTCAATTTTTTTGCTTGAATGCAGTAACTTTTTATGAGTTTTTAAGTACTGCTTCTTGTCAAAGCCTTTCGAGCAAACGTCGCAATGAAAAGGTTTTATGTTTTCTTGTGTTGACATGTTTCCGGTTGTTAACTACAAAAAAGTTTTATTTTAGATATGAGATATATTATGAGTTACGTCCTAAAGTACTACGTTAAAAAAGTTAACAGATAGTTGAAACAAAAATATACGATATGAATAATTATCATTACTTCGACGGTTTGTAATTTGTACAATTATCCTCCTCTCTCTGATTTAATATGTTAAAAGTAAAAATAATATGTTTAGGGTAGTTTTAAATTTAATGAATCAGAAAACTTCAAATACCTTAAATGTACAAAACTATTATTTTTTATTTTTAAGTTAAAATTTAATTTCCAGTTTTTACTATATCATTTGAAATAATAGTGATATTTTTGCTCAGAATTTATTTTTAATCTCTTTCAATAAGGACCTTTATCGGAATGGGGTTAGCGAGGTTCAATTTTATGGCTAAGCCGTTGAATATTTTTGTCCAATCTTTTGCATACCTAATCTTTTACCTTACTTTTACTTAAAACCAGCTCTGTTTAGAGAAAGAGAAAACTATTTAGATCGCGTATGCAAAAGATAATAAATAAATATTCAACTATTCAACAGTAAAATTGAAGCCCGCAAACCCATTCTGATAATAAGGGCCCTGATTCAATACGATTCAACGACATCCAATCAATTTTTTCTGAGAAAAGTTGGGGTTTTTCATAAAATCAATGTTACAATATCAAATTAATGAAAAATAAGCAGTAAAATGTTCGCAAAATAAGGTTTTGAGATTTTTAAAAACTCTGTAACTTACTTTTAGAAAAGCAAAAGGTTTTAAGTATGCTTTATTAAACTAATTTTTCAATTTACCAAATTTTGGAATATGTCCTAGATACTACAACAGTCTGCAACAAACTTACCTCAATTTTGCGGTGTAAGCTTCCGAACCATGGAACGGAAACTTTCGTCAAGTTTGCTGCAAACTGTTGTGCTATGTGGAGTAAGACAATTTTAGAAACAACACAGCGATCCTAAAAAAATTAAGAAAAATATGAACAACAGTCTGAAAAAGACTAACCTTCACTTTCTCATTACTTTTTACATCCAATTGTCCAGTCTCCAATTTTCGTTTCATAATTCCATAAAAGCCTTGGCATCTGACAACGTTCTGTTCATGTATATGTGTAATTTACATCATATATCTCTATAAAAAATATTAATTCTTACAAATATTGTAAAAAATGTGCAATTGTTGAAGAAAGTTTAAATATACAAAAAAGATATCAAATATAACATAATATATGTTATATAATAATAAAAATAGGCACTGAAAAGTCTCTACTAAAAAATGAATTCAGGAATCGTCACAAATGGTTAGAAGTACTGATGATTTCTGAACATCCTGACGAGTCTATTTCTGAAGATATAGCGTTAATTCACAACTTAGTAGGTATCTCATCGGCTAGGACCGCAGGTAGGCTCACCGAATAGGATTAAAAATTCAAAATACGTTTTTTCATGTGCATATACAGATTCAAAGGTTAGACATTCAGAATCTTCGGATTTCGACGATTCAGATAGCGAAAAGTATCTTGTAAAGAGAAAGAGATATATACCAAAACGGACAACGATTTAGACTCACATTCAGGTTCACTCAGTATATAAGTAGCCTGGGAAATATAAAAGATGTAGGTTTTAAGGCATTTTATTCTTGGTACCCTAATGTAAGGATCATCCTTCTAACCCAAGCTCTACCGATTTCTGAATATTTTCTCATGAATTTTGACTTTTCTTTAAGAGAAGCTCAATTAAAATATACAGAAGTCCTGACTTTTTTTATTAGGGAAGTATTAGGCAACTTTCGGCAAAATAACTAACCGGCAAAGTATAAAGCGCTATACTTCAAAACATTTCGTAACGTTGGCCCAGAACGAGCTGGAAAAGGGATTCATAGTCTTATATTTTACGGGAAATTCAGTAGACAGTTCGATATTAATGACGAATATCGAAACTTCGCAATATAACTCTTTTAAAAAAGTTATTATCCATTGTTTTACTCACCTATAAACTGGTATGGTCTATTACAGATACTACTTTGTTGGCACGGATTACATATTTAGTAATAAAATATACCAGATATCAGATCTCTAAGGTATTCATACATTATAAATATGCTTGGAGAAAATATAATTCCTCAAATGCCTTTAAAGCAGGTACAAATACAAAATGCTTCTCTTGAATAAAAATAACACGTCAACTTTTTGCCACCAACAACCCGTCAATAATTTTAGCCTTCAGAGTGCGGACATCTTGGACTTTCCCCCAACCAAACCAAATAATATGACGGCGGGATAATTTTAAATGGATTTAAAAGGATACTTCGTGACTTATTACACGAGAGTTTATCATAATTGATTATAACTTATTTGCCAATGTATTAGTAACTCGTATAATAACTACTAATACAAATACTAATATTTACCTATATTTTCACACTATCAGCAAAACGCGTTAAACGCAAATGAATGATTTCTTAGTTTCATGTGGATATGTTTCACGATCTAACCTAAACACAGTAGAGGCAAACACAATCGTATACGAACAGTATCGGACAATATCAAACGATATATATACGCATAGTGCCATGATGCTTTGATTTTTTATGTTTATCAAATTTTAAAAAATGGTGCTTATGTATTTTTTATTTTTATATCATAGTACATTATCCTATTAATAGCACACGAACCTGTAGGATCTAGTGTAGTTATTAGATTATTGATTATACTGCAAAAGGTGAGCTGTTTACGACTCTACGTGCATATCATGCAGATAATAAAATTACCTAAATACGTATTATGTAATTTATCCTTAAGGTACTTCGAAAAGTACCTTTATAAAATCTATTAAAACATTATATAACCTCAATAATATTTAGATCGAGCATCGTGGGGGCCGGGAAATTACCGGTAATTTTTTGAGATCTGGAAAAGCCGGGAAATAGTAGTGATTTTCTTTTTTTTTCATCAGGAATTTGACGAATGTTTGTAGACAAAAAATCTATCCAATTCCTTGAGATATTACAAATCTAATATTACGTGATATGATGCGATTTAAATTAAGTTCGATTTCAACTTTCTTTTAATATGTGAATTTCAATTATTGATAACTTTTTCAATTGAAAGAATTTTCAATTGATGTTTTCAAGACTTTCATAATTAAAAATTAAAACCCTTTGAATTTGAAAATTTTTCGGTTGAAAGCGTTTTAAGGTTGACCAAGGATAAATATAAATTATTAATTTTTAAAACTGAACTGTAGCGCGAGTATTAAAAGTTGAACAATAATTAATTTTAAACGACGATTCTGAATCTGTTAAAACTTTAAAAAATTACAGATAAAAGTTTTTTTAACAATTTTAATATAATAGATTCATAATCAGACGCTTTTATGAAATATCAATCCTGTTAAAATATTTTGAAGTACATTTTTCAGTTTACTTTCAATCTTAATTAATTAATATTTTAAGGAAGCGTGGAATTTTGATATGCATATAAATAAGAATTGCATCATTATTAATTTGAAACGACTTAAAATAATTCAACTAGAAAGGATTTATGTATAAAACTTCTAATTTTAAAAGAAAGAGAAGAAACCTTGGTACTTATCACATTTCTTTCCTAATTGGAAGTGGCACTTGTTAATTTCTTATACTTTTATTGAGTTTGAAACGAGAGCACTTTATTCCTTAGCCATTACCAAATTGGTAGTAGGGCATTTTAGATTTTTAAACTTTTACAGAGTTGAGAGGAAGAATTTGCATTTTTAATATTTTATGAATAGGAAGAGGGGTAATTTCTGCATTGTTATTCGGTTGTGCGAGGAAAACTTTGCTTTTAATTTTTTTTAGAATGGAAAGAGGATCTTTTTTGTTTTTATACATTTTACTGAGTTGAGAAGTCTGCAGTTTTGATTGTTTATTATTTTTCTAAATTGGAAGAATCTTTTGAACTGTTCAATTTGTAAAAGTTTAAAATTTTGCAGTTCAGTACAATTTAATTTTAAAAAATTTAAATAAAAAGTGTTAAAAGCTTCATTTTATACACGTAAATTATTGAGTGTTTTAATTAAAATATTAATAAGCTTCAATTTAAAAAGTTTAGAAATCAAAAGATGGCCACTTTAAGTGCTTTATTTTGCATTTCATTTTTTATTACTTCAAATAAAAAACTTTTCAGTTTTAACAGTTCTAATTTTTTAATTTCAATGACCGTGGCCACCCTGAAAATAGAGAAAAAAAATTATTAAAAATACTGTACCTAATTATTTCTATTTTTAGTGGTGTAAATATATAAAAGCTTTTGAATTTTGAAGTTAATAAATGGGAAATTTAAAATAAGAAGAAAATTTTATTAGCTCAATTTTAATAAAAATATCAAGCATTTTTATCTCTTTCCTGACAAAATTGACGTTATTTTGTTATTTCTATTTCCAGATCCTTTATGTAAAGTGGACAATCATAAAATAAAAGTGAAAGAAGGGGAAAGTGTCTTATATGTATATCCTTAACTCAGATAAAATCGGTAATTATATTACTGTATAGTTTATATTTTATTTACGAATTAAATACATAAACGATACAAAAAATGAAAATGTAAAATATATTTTATTTTTCAAGACTTGACGGGTAAGCAAGTCAAGACGAAAAAATAAACGGTGCAATGGTTCATCTAAATAATAATTACTTGGTTGATATGGGAAGTAAATTTAAGCACAAAATTAAATTAAAAGTATATGCATATACGAATGCTGAATCTCTGGAATCAGTTGTTAATCAAAAGGATCTCCAAGATGTAACACGAGATAAATGTGACACTACAACTTCCAATCTCACTCATCGAGCAATAAAAGTTGAAAATCCAGATATTCCCTCGACTAATACTACATTCTTTAAAAATAAAATTTCGGAAATGTCTGCTAATGCAAACATTCTGTCTTCTACAGAGGTTCCTTTTGGTGCATGGTTTCTGCCTGAATCCCCTGTTTTGGATAATGAAATTTCAATCGACATCTCAAAACAAATCTTTATTTTCAGAAAATCAAGTCAATAATTTAGAAGATCCAGATGTTAACAAAAATTCATAATCAAAAATCTAAATCACAATTAAAAGGTGATAGTAATCATGGCAACAATTCATATGATCAAAGTCGGAGTTTAAATATCAAACCGGAACCGTTAGATCAAAATGATATTGGGCATATAACGCCAAAACCAGTTCGATTTTCAAATTACGACCTCACTCATTTAGTAATAAAAGTTGAAAACCCGGATATTCCATCAACTAATATTAAATTCTTTGAAAATAAAAGTTTAGGTACATCTGATAATCCACCAGTTCAGATCTAATGCAGTGATTCCTTCTGATCAAGGTTTTCTGCCCCAATATCCTAATCTGGACGAAGAAATGCAAATCGAGGTCGAGGAAGAAGATTACAAATATTTAGTCATACGTCAAGAAAATTCCATTTCAACTTTTCAGAACGAATTGTCTTAACGGAAAATCAAGTCATTAATGTTCAAATTTTACATCTTAAAAAAAAATCTATTTCTTCCAAACTGAAAGGGAAACCGACTAAAAGAATAAGCTCCCGAAACAGACAATCACATTTAAAAGGTATTAGTAATTATGCTTTCGAATCATTTGATAAAAAGGGTATTCACAAAATTCATAATTCTTCAGTAACTTTTACCTGCACGGATTCGGCAAGAAATGTTCTCAGAAGTCAAATTCCAGATGACAAATTAAAAAATATTTTTCATTGGCTACTAAAGGACAATTAGACACAAAATCCAGCAAGTATTCAGGTAAAATATTTCATTGAAATAAGTAAATGAAAAATATACTATGGCATAACATTAGGACAAATCCTTTTCATATTTACATAATTAGTCTAAAAAGAAACTTCTTTGCTTATTATACACATAATTATCACCGTTTAAGCGAGAACCATCGTAAAATGCGGGACTGTGTATTTCAAATTGCGGCGTCCTAAATCGTTCCTTTTTTTATAATGTTTTTTTTTCGGATAAAAAATTGCTGTCCCACATTATTCCACATGCCCTGACTTTAATTTTGACTAGCATAGCTTTTATCAGTTTACATCACACTTTTTCTCCCAATCATTTCATTTTATCCATTTCTTATAAAATGGAGATCATGTTTATATCATTAATAACTTATTTTCTAGGGTATGAAATGGAAGATAGAACAAACCATAGATTTCACACAAAATAAAATTTTATAACAGCAAGAGAAGGATATTAATCTGAAACTCCATGGACAGATGCCGATTAAATGTTCAATCTGCAATAAAAGGTTTAAATTCAAGACATATTGAAAAGCTCATTATCGAAGACATACTGGTGAAAAACCATATGCATTTGAAACCTGTAACAAAAGCTTTGCTTGGAAGTCTAACTTAATACACCATTTCCGCG
>JAAAKG020154739.1:0-30599 GCA_010014905.2 Druon quercuslanigerum | reverse complement strand
ATATAGATTCACACTAGTAATGTCTTTAATGGATGATAAATTTTTTTTCAACTTAAAGTTATTACTTGTCGTTTATATTAAAAATAAATTTGATTTTATTGGTAAATTAGAACACAGAACTATGTTGATATTATAAATACAAACCGTCTGTGCAGAATTAACATAAATTTTATGTAAAAAAATCATCTGCATAAAATTTTATGTTAAATTATACGACAAATTTTTTACAGTGCAGTTTTTTTCTTCGATAGTTAAAAAACGAAATAAAAATAGAACACATACAATTGTTTAAATAAATCTAATTTGTTGAAGTAATTACTTTTCTAAAAATATTTTAGAATTCGTAATTATTTGTATGTCTTTTATTTCATTTCATTTTTTGAGTTATCGAAAAATAACTGCTTGAGAAAATAAATTTTTGTAAACAAATAGAAATTGGGTAAACATTAGAAGAAATGTATCATAATGGTGTAATTATTCAACAAAAAGTAGCATAGGATACCAATTTTAAAAAGTTGGCATCTTTTGTTTAAATAATTGGAAATTGTTTAAAAAGTGATAGTAAAATTTTTAATGGTAAATTAGTAATTATATGTATGAAAAAGGCGACAGAAATTATTCAAAAGTAAAAATAATACGTTGAAATGTAGTTTTTTGATTTTTGTGTCATATTTGGGACGTTTCATAAATTTCCCGAAATTTATAAAATACATAAAATTGAATTGACGGTAATTTATGGAAAGTTACCATATTTACCTGTAAATTTACCATGATTGACCGGAAATTTCTGTTAGGATCTCATACATTACCTGTAATATTATCATTAATTATTTGAAATTTCATTCTTATTTGGTAATTTATAAAAATGTTTAAAATTGCATTTTGTGTAATTTATAAAAAATTATCATAATTAACTGAACAATTTCAATAAATAACTGAAAATCTTTAAATCTGTTAAAAAAATCTATAAATTACTAAAAATTTCATATATTTCCAGAAGTTTAAAAAAATTCTTAAAATTTAATTTGTGTAATTTGTCATAATTCAGCATATTTAGCTGTAAAATTAAAATAAATTTCCGAGAATTTATAGAATTTTTCGGAAATTCAGAAAAGTATTTAAATAGAATTTCGGGCAATTTTTGCTAATTTACGATAACTTACAAAAAGTTTCAAAAATTTCCCGAAATTTATAAAATACATAAAATTGAATTTACGGTAATTTATGGAAAGTTACCATATTTACCTGTAAACTTACTATAAATTACTGAAAATTCCAAAAAAATTCAGAAATTTAGAAACATTTTTAAACTAAATTCAGAGAAATGTCTGTTAGGTTCTCATAAATTACCTGTAATATTCCCATAAATGACCTAAAATTTTATTCTTTTTTTGTGATTTATAAATAGGTTTAAAATTGTATTTTGTGTAATTTACGGTAAATTATCATATTTACCTGAACAATTTCAATAAATAACTAAAAATCTATAAATCTGTTAAAAAAATCTATAAATTACTAAAAATTTCATATGTTTCCAGAAATGTATAAAAATTCATAAAATTTAGTTTTTGTAATTTTTCAAATTTAGCCTATTTAGCTGGAAAATTAAAATAAATATTCGAGAATTTTTCGGAAATTCAGAAAACTATTTAAATAGAATTTGGGGCACTTTTTGTTAATTTACGATAACTCACAAAAAGTTTCATAAATTTCCTGAAATTTATAAAATACATAAAATTGAATTTACGGTAATTTGTGACAAGTTACCATATTTAACTGTAAAATTACTCTAAATTAACGAAAATTAAAAAAAAATTCAGAAATTCAGAAACATTTTTAAACTAAATTTGGGAAAATTTCTGTCAGGTTCTCATAAATTACCTGTAATAATACCATAAATAACCTAAAATTTTATTCTTTTTTGATGATCACGAGGTTTATTTTAATTTAATTTTACTAAACACTGTCTATTATTTCGCCGTGTGTTAGTTATTTAGAGAGAGGGGGGAGGGAGAGAGAGAATAATGTGTAGTTCCACTCTCTGCCGCGTGTGGCGTGCGGAGCGTACGTAAACCATACAGGGTTGTCCAGAGCGGATGTCCAGCCGTGGGAGTGAGGGAGAGAGGGGAACAAGTTTTTCTTTCTCTTGGTCGATAGTGGCGTCGCTTATTAATCTGGCCTAGCCCGAGCGGTATTCCGGCCCGGGGAGGTTGATGTTGGTTAACAGCGGAGTACCAGTTGTTAGCCTTGTTGATCAGAGCGGATTTCCAGCCCTGATAGTACTGACGTTATGTGGCGGAGCGCCCCTTTTTAAACAGGCTGTGCCGCACAAAAGTTGGTCAGAGTGGGAAAGCATCTAGAGGTGGGAGATGCGCGCGCTCGAGTTTCAATGGTGGTAGATGGTGTTACGCTCTCTCTCTCTTCTTTCTGTCTCACTTTATAGTGTCTAATACTCTTACATCTAAAATGCTTGTCCACCGAATGGATAAACGTCGTATGCGAGAAGGAATCTCGCCCTATACGAGTTGGGTATAACATAATTTGAAGATAATTACATTCATTAACAGAGCGCTGTGTTGTACCATCGGATCAGACAGATGAGAAATTTAAGTGGAAGTGTAAATACCTGAATCCAGAAGCTCAGGAACATCATTTCGCTACAGAAGAACTGGCTAAGGGTAAATGCATTTATTTATTTGAATATTTATTCAAAAAAAAAGATATTTGGTTAATTTTGATTTTGTTACTGAAAAATATCTTATGGATCGCTGGACACTAAAGTGGTCCGAAATCTTTTCTTTTTTTTTTAACAAAAAAAATATATTTAGATTTTTCACAAGTCCCATGAAAATTCAGTTGCATTTTTCACAGTATTGTCGATATTATCCGAGCATTATCCGAGAAATTTAAATAAATTGGTTGGAAAAATTTATTTGCCTAAAAATTTTTTTCCTAATTAATTCTTGTCGGATCTATTGAGGCAAAATTTCCTTCTCAATAGGTTCCGAAACCCAATTTTTGTAGACAGATTAAAAATTATTTCATGAAATTGCTTACCCCTGGAAAAAGGTTAACTATGCTTTTAAAACCTGCCCCCACTATATTTTTCCTCCTCTACCCCTAGTTGTCTGCTTTGTCTAATTACTGATAATTTTCTTTAACTATTTTTAAAAATTAAATTCTTGTTTTACTATAGACTTAATATAAACATTTCTCATTTACAGAATTCTGCCTTGAACAAATCGACTTTAGAAATTGGAAATGTCATTGTAAAAAACTGGAAGGAAACTGTGATAGTACACTCAAATGTAAAGCATTTCCACCCACGGAATTACTTCTTATATTAACCCAGCGTAATAATTTAATGAAAATGTTGGGTCGTGATGTTCAACTGAATCAAGAGAATCATTTGTTTCATCAAAAACAAGTGGTTTATGATATCAATGATATTTATCATAATCCAGGACCTAGTACTGTCCAATTACCTGCTAGTATCAAAGGACCTCGTCATAATAATAATGATAATAATAATAATCCGTAGCATAACGGTTCATTGTAATCCTGTTCTGTATACTATTATTCATAGCAGGAAGAAAACAATCTTATACAAAATAAAAGCTTTGTGAAGAATTTCTTTTCTGATCATCAATTCTAAAACCTAAAAGCTATCAAAATTAACGATTTTAAATTGAATATTTCCATGGTATTATGTAATTAGAAATTCAAAACCTGAAAATCTTGGACAAGTGAGGGAATTCTGATGGTTCAAAGAAAATTGGTGAAATGACAGATAAGATTTAGAGGAAACCATCCTGGGCAGAAAGGCGGAATTTTTGTATCTTTTGAATTCTACGCCAAAGCGACAGGGGAAATGAAATAGACGGATGTCTTTCTGGCATCATAATACCTGCTCGTGAAGATTAAATTCAGGGAATTGACATTTCTAAACTACAAAAATCACGAAAAATATCCACAAGAAGATAGAATAATAAAACTTATTTTAATTTTTGTTTAGAAAAATGCACCTTTTTGATTGAACATATAATTTTGCACCTGCGAAACTTGCACCATTAAAAATGCACTTGTTTGATGTAAATGCAATTTTTATTAATAAATCACAATTTCATTTTAAAAATATGTTTTTCATCTTAAAGCTTTAACTATAAATTAAAAAATTTGTTTTTGATTGATTGCCAAATATAAAAATTAAAAATAATTAAAAATTGAATTTGAAACTTAACTATTCCATTTTTGCTTTAAAAAGTATCTTTATTGATTTAGAGTCATCTATTTTGTTACAAATTAATTTGTTTGTTTAACTAAAAATAAAAATTCCATTTTTTTTCTTTTTAATTGCGAAAATTCTATTTAGGGTATCTTCAAGCACTATAAGGTTTAATACGTATCTCCCATAAGTGAAAGAAAAACTCTTGTAAATATTTGATAAATTCCATTCAAAATCATCAATATTAGGTACATCAGGTTGAAGCTTATTATTTCTCTTCACAATAAACAATAGAACACTGCTCAAAAACTACTTTTCAAATATAACCCCGTTATATTTGTTTTTTTTTTCCAAAAAATAATTTCTTTTAGAATTTCATAGAGTAAAAACAGTCATAAATTTTTGGGCCTTGGCCGATACCTTCTTCTACGATACTTTGGGTAATTTCTTACCATACGGAGGAGCAAATACGGAACCTAGAACTTTTTGCAAAATGCGTCCAGAATATCACTCCACTTTGCAGTGTTTAAGGCGATCTTGAAGTCTCGGGTGACCAAAAGCGGTTACGTAGTGTTCTAGTCGAAAATAAAAATCGAGTGTAATGAAAAGGAAGAATCTTCTTATTTCCACGACCCGGATCCCTTTCCAGGGCTTCAAAGTCAGCGAGAGATTCAAGTTCTCCAAATCTGCAAGCTGTTTCGAGCATCAGGCCGAAGTCTCAGACCCGACCGTCACAGGCGAAACTTGCATACCTCTGTCTTAAGTGCCGTTTACTCTGATCTTAGCAGCCTTCCTCGAGGCCGCGTTCTTCTGGGCAGTCGAGAGGTTATCGCTAAGATCGACACGCTTGCTTCGGACAATTTTGTCCAGAGGGCAATCTTGAACGAAGACGAACTCGTCGCACGACAGCCGGGACCACCACATGCCCTCCTAGCTGCAGTAGGATCGACTATATTTCTCGAAGGCACAGTCTCCGACAAAAGGATACCGTTTACTCTGACACTTTTCACGTGAGCCCTGAACTTCGTGCAGAACTTATCCTCGGGCGGCCTTGACTAAGTAAGCATCATGTTATCCTCGATCACGTGACAGATTGTATCTTCATCGGTACAGCGGGTCGACAACGCGTCTACCTAAGTCCCCTCCCCTACGCTTCCGAGGTTACCCCTGTGGCCGCGGACGTCGAAGTACAAAATAATTTTCCGAACGAAATTAAAACGAAATTTTTAAATCTCGTACGAGAACACGCCACCCTCTTTCACGACGGAGGCCATTTAAAGCAACCACTTGCGGCTGTTCAGCACGGGATTTGTCTTCAAGATCCACGACCTTTTCTTGAAGCCCCACGTCGTTATTCTGTGGAGAAACATCAGTATATCGACGTTCAAGTGCGCGAAATGCTCCGCGATGGAATTATCGAACCCACTTCTTCCCCATTTAGTTCGGCCGTGGTCATCGCCGGGAATAAGGACGGAGATTAAAGGTTCTGCGTCGACTACCGTTGGTTAAATAAAGCAACCGTAGACGTCCCTCAATGTCTCCCGCAAATTCATGAGATTCTGAAGGACCTCGGCACAGCCAGGATTTTGTCAACTCTAGATCTCAAGAGTGGTTACTGGCAGGTCCCAATGTCTTCGGGATCGCGCCAGTACACCACCTTTTCCACGCCCACAGGAGGCCAGTTTCAATTTAGGGTAATGCTCTTCCGTCTTAAAAATACGCCAGGTACCTTCCAAAACCTTGTGCGGCATATTCTCGTCGAGCAATGGGGCACGTTTGCGGTTGCGTACCTGGACGACATAATCGTTTATTCCGCAAACTGGCAGGAGCAGCTCTTACATCTCACCCTCGTTTTCGAACGTCTGTGCATCTACGGACTTACAGTTTCACCAAAGAAATGCAGTTTTGGTCAAACCACACTCCCTTATCTCGGACATGTTTTCGGTACCAGCGGGAATTCAGCACAACTTATGCATATCGAAGCTATTAAAAACGCTACTTCTCCACGAACACGCAAGGAAATGCGCTCTTTACTCAGGATATGCAACTGGGTAAAGGAATTTATCCCGAATTCCTCAGCTATTCTAGCGCCTTTGTCAGACCTGCTCTCAACGAAGCGTCTTTCTAATATGACCTCAGAAAAATTGAAGAACTTCGAAACAGCGAAACTCGCATTCCAAACGCCGATCACTTTTAGTCGACCAGATCCATCTTTAAAATTTGTTCTCCAGATTGAAGCAAGTGCACGTGGAATGGGTGACGTCCTCATGCAAGAGGAGCTCGATGGTAAGCGTAGTATAATTTCTTTCGCGAGTGCTAAATTCTCGATAACGAAAGCAAAATACCATTGCAATGAGCAGGAATGTCTCGCAAATGTGTGGGCAATAAAGCGGTATTGCCCATTTTGAGAGGGTCGGCCTTTTATCTTACGCACAGATAGCAAAACGCTTATCTGGCTAGAACGCCAAAAAAATACTCGCGATAAACTCACGCGCTGGGACTTATTTCTCAGTCGGTTTCTGCGTATTGTCGAGCATGTACCCGGAAAAGAGAAACAGCTGCCCGACGCGCTTTCACGCTATCCTAATTCCCACGAAGTGTCCCGGGTGCACCCGATCTTGAGCCAATGTTGCCACCAACACGCTCTTTAGTGGATACCAAGAATATCTACCGAGTTCCGGTCCTCAGCGCCGTGCAAACTCCACACACACCGCCTTTGTTCCAAGAAGTCCTATATGCTCAACAGGATGATCCGCTAATAACCCGCGATGTTTTGCGCTGGAAAGATATCCGCGAACGTCAACCCGCGAATCAGGTAGAAGAACCATTTTTAAACCTACATCGGTTAGACGAGTCTGGTTTCTAGCACCGAAGTACTAGTGACTACAAATGGCAATTGCCGGTAGCACCTGCATTGCGCCAGCGGATTTCGTGCGAATATCACGACGCGCCTTTCTCAGGACACCCGGGTGCCGACGAAACCCTTCGCGCTATTCAGGCATTTTTCTTTTGGCCTGGCATGAATCGTGAGCTTCGCCGTTACGTGTCTGGTTGCCACATCTGCATGTGTTGCGAACCCGTACGCGCCAGAGCACTTAATGCCCAACATCCACGAGTTACACGCCGAGCCTGGAAGACTGTAGTCGTTGATTTAATGGGTCCTTATCCCCGCACTCGCGACAGAAATCGGTTTATTTTCGTGGTACCTGATTTATTTACACGTTGGGTTGAAGCCTTTCCCCTTCACGCTTCAGACGCGCCTCGCCTCACTAAGGTGCTCGAAAAAAAGGTCTTCGCGCGTTACGGATATTCCAAGCAATTTCTGAGCGATAATGGAACGTGTGGACAGAAGCTAGTCAGCGTTGGGACTGTGAACTGTGGACTACGCCGGCATATCATCCGCGCGCGAATTCCACCAAACGTCGGAACCAGGAAATAAAAAAGGGGTTGCAGCTTCGTCTTCATGCACAAAACCAACGATCCTGGGACCGGCATCTCCCTCAGATTCTTTGCGGTCTACGCCGACGGAAAAACGCCGCCACGGGACTCCCTCCGAGTTTTCAACTTTTCAGAAAAGCCATATCCGAACCGGGAGAATGGCGGTTCCAGAACCCTGATGAGCGGAATGAGACAAAGGAGTATCGCCAACGCCAGGAAGAAGCTTGACAACTACAAGCCGCGTTTCAGGCCAGACACGTTAGCGGACCAGCTGCACTCCGTTTTGCGCCAGGAACCTAGGTGTATACCCGCCAGCATAAATTGTCCAACAAAGCAGCTGGCTACAAAGCAAAACTCGCAGAGTTTTGCACTGGTCCCTATCAAATTTTGGAACACATTTCGGTCAAAGTATATTGGCTCGACAAGGAAAGTGTAGCTCAGAAGGTTCACAGCAGCAGCTTTGTTCTAGCTTCATCTTATTTCGGGACCAACCTGGTCACCCTCGAGATCCCATCACAGGAAATGGGGCGGCAGTCCGGAGGTTTACTTGAAGTTGAGCATACGAATCAACCTCAAGAAGCTCAAGGTCAGCGGAAATCCGGTGCACAATCGATTTCTTACTTCGAGCTTTCCGATAAAGTTCCCGGCGAGGACGATGTCACGAATCCACAGAGAGTGGACGCACTTCCCTCTAACGCCAGAATCGCACCATGTGCGCCACATCCAGCCACCACGGAAACACAGGAGTATTCCGATCTGGAAGAAAGTGTCAGCGCAGGCTACCGTCTACGAGCCCAAGCACCGGTCACATATCGGGACACTCGACCTTACGCTTCCCAGAGGAGGTGTCATCGACCTATGTAATAAGATTGAGTTAGAGCTGCTGCAAGGCACTCACATTGTAGAACATTAGATTAAGATTCAGCGGCTGTTAAGGACTGTGATAATTGTAGTTAAGGGAGGCCACCGAAGGGTACCTTCTATATTAGGATAATTTTTAATTAAATGTAGTTCCCGACAACTCTTTCAAGGTGCAAGCAGAAATCTATCGCGGGGAGGGATGAAGTTGTTATAAGCCACGGCTCAAAGATAAAAAACACCGAACGAATCGTGGATTCTTTTCCTTTGAGCACCGCTTGAAAATTTTCTAGAAAGTTTTCAAGCGATGATCAAAGGGTCAAGTTCAAAATTCTTCGGTACTTCAGAACGATTTTTGCTTGCTCCTCCTGTTATTGTTTATCTCCTATAGAAACTTTCTCTTTTAATCTGTCAAACATCTGTTCGAACGGCAAAGTTCGGCTCGCCTACATCTACCTGCCTGCTTAGTTCGTGACTCGAATGACAATCTTTGCTTAATCTTTTTTCCTTCTATATTATTTGTTCTTTTTTTCCTTCTTTTAAAACTCTAGTAAATTTTCCTATTTTGGTCTTCAATGATCTTCCGAATTTTTCCTATTTCTTGTTTTATCTTTTAAACTCTGATCAAGTTTAATGGTTATTTCGAAATTGGAAAAATTCAATAAAAATAAACAACTTTGATTAAAAACGGGATACACAGGTGAATAATAAAAACAAAGGACGTAGCGAATCGGCTTTGTTGCAATCTGCGGATTTACTCATATTTTCTAAACATACCTTGCATTTTTTGTTTTTTCTTTAACAGGATTGAACCGTTTTTTTTTCTTCAATTAATCAATTTCTTTTTTTACTTTTAACGTTTTGATGTAATGAAAACTTTAATTTGTAGAGAGCGCTTATGCTCAACCCTTGAACGCGAAAGGATTGAAAACATTTTGAAATTCTTAGAAATCTTACGATCCATACCACTAATACGCAGACGTTTTTTTTTATTAAAAAAGCTTTTTGACAAGTGTAACACTTCGTTTCGGAAATACTACTAATACAAAATAGAAATTTTGTGTATATTTAATTCAACATCTTTTACTATTTCCATCATCTGTTTCGACTTACTTTTTATCTCACGGTTACTGAAACCTTGACCTAATCTAAGAATATCTGTAACTGAATTGGGAATTTGTATGTCTCTCAAATTTACGAACCAAGGATCCTTATGTCCTTCTTTAAATATCCTATGTAAATTTAAATTTGGCCTCCAAACAGAAGTATGTTGGTAAATCAAAATAGAAAGTTTGTTATCATGTTTATTATCACTTCTTTAAAATCTTTGATTCAGGAGAATCTGATGTTTGAAAAGATTAATAATTTCATCTTGTTGTAAACACTCTTCTAATTCACTTCTAATTCTGGAAATTTTCAACTTTAAAGAATTAACATGATTTGAAACATCCTTGATAAATAAATTTAGTAGTGAGAATTAAAATTTGCTTGAAGTATGTTTAAATATTCTATTGCAAAGATCACTATTAAAGGGAAAATCTCAAAATTTATTATTCAGGAAAAAAACTTTTTTTGGGTAAAACATCATTTCTTTTACATTCAATCACACCATAATTTAACCTTTCTGAACACCTTAGTACCATGTGTAACTCTTATCAGTTTAAATACAATAAAAGTATAAGAAAGTATGAGCAGGGAGTTTGGAGATGCTTCTGTAAGGAATCGAAAGACATTCCGGAAATGACGACACTCCACAAGATCCTAGAAAAAAACGAGAGCTCGCTCAAAAACGACTAATTTATCGAAGATAAAGAAGTATCGATGAACCATCTGATGGAGGTTTGTTTTCCAGTTTTATAGTGAATCCGAACCGACCAAGATTAGAAAGGCTGGGGCCAATATTTGGAGATGTTTAAACATTTTTCATTATCTTTTAAATTCCTTGCAATTTTTTAAATCCTTAACAACTTTTTGAATATCTTGAAAATTTCTATAAAAACTGTAAGAATTCCTTAAAATCCTATAATGTTTTGGTGTTTTTAAAACTATTGAAATTTATCAAAATTTTTATGGAATTTTGGAAAATACCATACAAAGTTTCCAGTTTCTTACAGTTTTTTAAATCCTCTGTAACTTTTTTAATATCTTAAAAATTGCACGGGATTTTTAAGAACTCCATAAAATCTTCCAAATCCTTTCCAATTCCTTCAAAATATCAAAATATGTTTGAAATTTTCTTGGAATTTTTAAAAATATCATAAAAGATTTTTTTTTGATTTTTAATCTTTTAAAATACTTTAAAAGTTTTTAAAAGGTTCGACGATTTTTTGGAATTTTTAAGATTTCCATTAAAAATTTAAATTTCATTGATTTCCTTTAAATTGTAAAAATCGATTCAAAATTTCTTGATGTTATTTAACAAAATCCTTTGACACGTTTTAAATTTTATAAATTATATCATAAATTTAAAATGCTTTTATAAATTTTATCCTTTCGAATTGCTTAGAGTTATCAAAATATATTGTAATTTTCTTGGGATTTTCTTAATTTTTTTAAATCTCTTTGAATCCTTTGAAAGTTTTTTAATCATTAAAAGCTTCTTAGAATTTTTAAAAATTTCCTCAAATATTTCAATTTCTTTGGAATTCTTTTAAATTATTGGAATCTATTCAAAACTTCTTGGCATTTCTAAAAATACCCTAAATTATTTTAAATTCTTTGAAGCTTTTTAAAATTCATTGAAGCTTTTTGAATTTCTTAAAAAATCCTTGGAATTTTTAAAAAAATGTTTAAATGTTTAAAATCTGCTTTAGTTTATTTTAAATTATAGAAATATATTCAAGGCTCCCTGTAGTTTTATTATATGTCCCATAAAATACTTTCAGTTCAATGTTTTTTTTTTGAAATTCCTTGTAAACTTTTTGAATGTCCTTTAAATGATTGAAATCTATTCAAATTTTCTTGGATTTTTTTTCAAACACTCTCAAATATTTTAAATATGATTTGAATTTCTTTGAAATCTTTTTTATATCCTTTATATCTTTTTGTATAATATAAAACTCCTTTAAATTTTTAAGAATGACCTTAAATATTTAAATTCCTTTAGAGTTCCATCAAATTATCAAAAAATATTATAGATTTCACCCTAAACACCCTGTTTACACCCTTAAGTACTTTAAATCGTACGAATTTTTGTTAATTCTTTGAAAATTTTAAAATATCTTGAAAATTCTTTAGAATATTTAAGAATTCCCAAAAATTATTTTTTAAAAACCTTGGTATTTCCTCAAATTATCAAAATATGTTTAAATATTCTTTGAATTTTTTCAAATATCCTAAAATCTTTTGACTTTTTTGAAATATTTTGAAATCCTTCAGAATTTTATTATACAATTCTATAAATCCTTGAAATTTCGGAGAATTTCCTAAGATTTTTAAATCACCTGGAATTCCTTTCCATTATTGAAATCGATTTAAAAACTTGTTGTATTTTTTAAAAATACCGTGAAATACTTCCCATCTTTTAGAATGATTTAAATTTAACTTCAAATTTTTCAATTCTTTAAAATCATTTGAAACCCATTAAAAGATTTTAAATAATTAAAAAAATTCCTTGCAATTTTAAGAATTACCTAAAATAATTAAAATTCTTTAGAATTCCTTTTCCTGATGAAAATTTATTAAAACTTTCTTTGAATTTTTTAAAATACCGAAAAATAATTCCAGTTCTTTGAAGTTTTTCAAAATCCGTTAAAACTTTCTAATAATAATCAATTTTTTATTCAGTGAAGTAATAATAAATGTAAGGCAACAAAGCTATTTGTTTAAAAAAATTTATCAAGGGTTATGATTATCTTCTTTTAGAATAATGCTAGAAACTTTTAGGTTTCGAAAAATGTTATTGGAAATAAAAAAAATTCATATTTCAGAATACGTATGAATTTACTCGAGACGGTTTTATTGAGAAAATGACTATAGTTTTTTAAATTGTGATGACTTTTTTAAGAAAATCAACATTTATTTGCTACCTGTTGGAAGTAAGTTTTATAAATTGTTATCATCTTTCACGCATTCCAGATAAGACAAGGTCATTCGATAGAGGTTAGAAAATATTACTGATGGTTTTAAAATTTTATTTACTAGTGTGGCAATTAAGATTCTTATTTACGTGAATTAGCATTGACATCAAAGCATTTTCCCGACATTGTGGAATTCCCGAATAGGAAAATACTCGAATAATGAAATTCACGAATAATAAAATTAACCGAAAAATAAAAATACTGAATTGGAAAATTCTCGAATATCAAAATTTGCGAATAATAAAATTGCTGTAAATTAAAAATACCGAATTCAAAAATTTCCGACTAACAAAATTATCGGATAATTAATTTTCCGAATGATAAAATTCCCGCATCGGAAAAATCCCGAATAATGAAATTCACGAAAGTTTATAATATTGCCGACTTTGGAAATTTCCCAATAATAATATTGCTTTAATTTAAAATAACAATAATTTATAATAAAATATTTCTAGGTGGTAAATTTTGTTTAATGTGCATAGTATTTAAAAAATACAAAAAGCCTTCGCAAAAATCGAATTTTAAATTTATATATATTTTTTTGAAATTCATTTTAAGGTATGATAGAAACAGTGGGTGATTTTTGTTGGGGTTCGCGGGGTAAATTGGGTCAAATTTGAAAGGTGTAAAAAAATCCAATTTTCTAGTTTGAAAAATGATAATTTAGCTTGCAGCTATTAAGTTAAATTTTAAAAAACTGCTTCGCGAACTTAAAAAAATCAAGCTCTATTTTATCATACCTTATATCGATTTCCAAAAAAATATGTCTGTAAATTTAAATTTTGATTTTTGTGAACGCTTTTTGTCTTTTTTCAGATTTATGCACATTAAAAAATGCTTCATTCAGAAATATTTTATTCTAAATTATTGTTGTTATGAAAAAATTGTAATTGTGTAAATTCGGGAATTTTACACTTATGGTATTTTATAATTTGAGAATTGTTTGCCAGCAATTTTATTATTGGGGAATTCTCCGATTAGGTAATATTATTAACTGCCGGAAATTTAATTATTCGAAAATTTAAAATTCTGTAATATATTATAAAATATCGTGAATTTTATCATTTAGAAATTTTCTAATTCGGTAATTTTATTACTCAGGAATCCTGACAATAGGAGGAAGAGCTTACGGGTCTCACCAGACTATAGTCCGGAATAGGTAAACCAGAAAGACTGCACAGTGAGCTGTAGCTACTCTGCCGATCTGACAGAATCCGGTCGGTGGGATCTAAACTAAGGAGCAATCCTTCCAGGGGACACTAGCAAAACCCCCTGTTATTTCGAGAGCGCGAGTTTTCATGCTCGCGAAGCCAAGATCTGATCGCCGGGTGGAGGGCTGCAAAGCGCATCTCTTAAGCAGCCAAGACAACGAAGCTACAGGATCTGCACCTGGAGCAACTCCTCAAACTCATTATATGGGCAAGAGGAAGAAGGGCTTCAGTGGCCCTCCCCCTCATCCTCTAAATAGAAAGCTGAAACGGCAGAAAGCTATGAATACTTTTGCACAGATCGCTAACTACGCCCTGTTAAGGGTTGTCGTTCTTTGGGTTTATGCTGAAACCTAGCTCGCTCTAAATGATCTAAACACGTTAAAGAAAGAAATCCCTCTGGAGATTAAAGCGTTACCCTGCAAGGGGCGCAACCCTTCCCCTAGATTAAACGATATATTCGTCAGGTTGGGGGCCATCGAGGTTGATGTCGCTAATGTCAGGTCGAGAGACTAGTTAGCGGAGAGGTAACCGCTGAGCGATCTTTCTGATTCCCGAGAAACCCAAAAATCCGATGGCCGTTCTGAGGCGCCTCAGCTTCCAAAATCCGACTCTGAAGGTAGATTCATGGAAGGTATATTCCCATGTACAGGAATCCAGACATAAGGGGAGTGGCTGGATTCTGGAAGTCGAACCTCCTGAATCGGTAATTGGAGCCCTTGCAGCTCTGGACTACAGACCCTATTGGGGGGCAGGTAGGGGGACCTTCAGGGGCACACAACTGGGATCCTCAGGGAAACCAGAAGCATCCGAGGATGTCAAGGCTTTGCCTTTCAATGGCAAAAGCGCCTCAGCGGTTCTAGTCAAGCGCATGTCACTTACGCAGATATGGCTAGCCCATTCCAAGAACCCTGGTTATAATAGGAAAGGATAATCGGATTGTCTGGGTGTGATGCCGTTGATAAGAGGCCGCTTGAAATAACGCCTAGAGCATGAAAAGCTCTCAAGGGTTTGGAGGCGATTTTGGTGCCTAAGCTCTGCTCCAAGTATCTCACTGTTATTTAGGTGATGCTCAAGGGCGGAAGCGGAAAAATACTATAGGGTGTAATTGCCTCCGCTTATTTCCCTGGAGATGAGAATAGATTCCCACCTACCAGAGAGGCGGAGATTCTAATTCAACACTGATAAGAGATCAGGATTGCTCGGCTGTTGGGTAGTGATGCGAACTCACTATAATGTGACCCCACACATTATAGTGAGTTCGCACAATGAATATCTACATAACCGACATGAATATCTGACTCTGTGTTTGGAGCGGCTGAGTGGCAGGATAGTGGACTGGAGAGTCTCTGATGAGAAGTCTCTCTCGGACTATAAGTATATCTTGTTTCAGCTAAACCTAGGACAACCAGTAAATTCAAAAATCTGAAACCCCAGAAATACACTTTGGGATGCATATAAAAAGGAACTCAGAGGAAGGCTAGAGGAATTTCTTGCCCTGCAAGAACAATTTAGACTAGGAAAGGCAAATAGAATCAAATTTCCTTTATACTGGGATATCTATAAGGCAGTTTAGTGTAAATACAATAAAAATATAAGAAAGTATAAGCAGGAAGACTGGAGGGGCATCTGTAAGAAATCGTAAGATATTCCGTAAACAGCAAGCCTCCACAACATCCCAGCGAAAACCCGAAAACTTGCCTCGGGCTGATAAGACTCGAAAATTGCGAGTTTGCCGAAGGCGAAGATACAACGCTGAACTGCTTGATGAGGGACGATTGGTATTTCGCTTCAAAAGTTGTGGACAGCAAAAAGGCCTTGAATTTGTCATATCTAACACTGACAAAGTTCTTTAGGACCTGAAAAGGTGGGCTACAGACATTGGAGAGGCCGGTCAAGAGATATGTCAGGGTTTATGTACTTTTGACATCACTGCTGCACAGGGACAGCATGCTTTTCAGGCAGACTGCTTGATAAAAACGGAACACCATGCTGTTGTGTCAAAATTAAAGCAGCAGTTAGAGCAAAAGGGTTATGCTGTGGGTACGTTCTCGGATGTGGAGGATGCCTTCAGTAATACTTCTCCAGGGGTCGTATGTCGAGAGTCTTTGCGGTGTGCTATGCCAATCAAGCTGGCGAAGGCCTAGTTAAACGAGTAGCGCCACGGGGATGTCCACGGGGTGGGGGTGGGGGGGGGGTGTCCTGTCGCCGCTTCTATGGTGCAGGGTGATGGATGGCCACCTTTGTAATCCTAGTTAGGGGGGCTTATCTGCAAACGTTGATATGCCTTACCAGGTCGCCGATGCGAGTCGTAGAGCTTATGGTTATTTTCACGAGGAATTACAAGATACCAACCTGACTCGGTTAAATATCTACGAGTAGTCTTAGATAGCAAACTAAACTGAGCAAAGCACCTAGAGACCCAATGCAGGAAATTCGTCATGACGTTTTGGATGGGTTGGAGATCTTTTTGTTTGATGCGGGGAATATGGCCTAAAATGCTTGCATGGCTCTACTCCGCTGTTCCTTAACCGAGAATTCTGCATGCTTCTGTGAATTAATTGTCACGGGCAGAACTTAGAACAATGCAGGATAGGCTACGACGACTATAAACACTAGGATTTAGAATTTTGACGGGAGAAATGAGGACTACCGCCAAAGTGACGATGGGCTTCATGTTCTTTAAAGAATCCCTACACCTCGCGATAACTGCAAAAGCAGCAGACACGATAGGCCGCCCGATGAGAGTAAATAAATGGGCTCCAGGGACTACACACACTAGACTCCCGAGTGATATCAGCTTACTGCCTATTCTTGAGATGAGGCAGAATAGATTAACAAAATGCTTAAACTTTTTCAGGGCTTTCCGCGTCTGCATTCCTAGGAAGGATTCGTGAAAAGGAAATAGTAACCTACTCTTCTAAGGGTAAAGCTGGTATACGGCTGGCTCCACGGGAGAGGGAGGGTCAGGAGCAGGAATTACGCTAGTGCGAAAAGGAGGGAAGTGGTGGTCCCGCTTGGGAGATATGCTACTGTCTTTAAGGCTGAGGTCCTTGCTGTCCATCGCTGTGTTAAAACACTATTAGAAGAGAACGCTCCTGGAAGTAATACTACAATCTGTTCAGATAGCCAAACGACACTGATTACATTCGCAAAATCAGAAATAACATCAGAACCGGTTTGGGAATGCCAAAAGACATTGAATTAACCTGCAGAACAAACAAGGTAGCTCTTATGTGGGTCTCTCGTCACGCAGGGATCAAGGGCAACAAGAAAGTGGATCAGCTGTCTAGATGCGGTGCAGCAAGTGAATGCATTGGACCGAAACCAATACTGGGACTAGCGTCTTTCTGCATCGGGCTGGACCCGCACAAAGCATCGAGAATAATGGGAGAAAACCCAGGGTTAACGACAGGTGAAGTCCATCCTGGGCTATACGTACAGAATGGGCAGAGCGAGAAAAATCGTGGTTTTCCCAACGACAGGCGTAACCTCTACGCGGTCTGTTTGGTAATTTTCGCGTTGTGCGTGATTTTGAGGCCGAGAAGTAAAGGAAAAAGTTCGAGACCTTTCCGACACCCGCAAATCGGGATACGACCGAATCAAAGACCGACGATAGCCTAGTTGACACGAGCTTTTTCCAAGTGAAAAATTTATGTGGACACTCTGCACTGAACGTTGATCAGCGTGAGTGGTAACGCGGGAGTTTCGGATAGCCATTTACTAATGTCGTCGGCTGCAGTGGTAAACTTTACTGCCCTTTCTGTCTCCGAATAGAGTAATTATCTATACTAAAGTTGGTTATGTCAGAAATTTAAAGGGGTTTTGGCAATAAACCTTACTATACTAATTCTACTCGCTAGATGTACGCAATAGTTTGTTTTAAGGTAAGGTTTTCTTAATTGTAAAATTTCAATTAGTGAATAAAGAGACATCACTAGTAAATCCTAGAGTCTGTGTTGGGAAGTGTAGAAGGAGTAACAAACAATTATATAATTTCTCTCCCTTCCTGTAGGCCCATCGTTCCATCGCTCTAGTGCGTAAGTTGAAAAGAGCTGGGCGACCTGCCAGCAGTAAAAAGTGGACAGCATTTTTCTAGCATCGGTAGGTGGTAACCTACCTGGAAACTGCAACAAATCAAAAGAAATTCGGGGGTTGTTCACGGGTTGAAAAAGTGCGATCCGCGAACCCGGTTCACTCCAAAATTAACATCTCGATAATAGGCGTTAAGTAGCATACCTTTTTGTAACTTGGAATCCATCGTTGGACATTTCCGGCCAGGTAGGGTTTTAACAGTCGGTGTCCACGAAATTTGGAAAACCTTGTTACAACTTGTATTATGAAATTCGAATACATATGAGGGACCATACCAATGCCAGCATTTGAAAACTACAGCATTGTGTATTGTAGCATTACCTTACCTTCGAAAATTAACTTCCTATACATGTAGTGGAGGTTTCAAACAGAAATTTTTAACATTGTATAAGCTTATTTCATTAAATAAAATTAAATTAGATTATTTAAAAACAACATATCATACAAATTTGCATCACTTTATTATTGATCCAGTCCACCCACCAAGTCTTCAAGGTGCCCTCAATCATAATAGCATGTCCTATTTATCCTAAAAAGTACGATGATTGAGAAAGATTCAGAAATGCCTAACGAAAAAGAAATCCCTAAAATCGCACTAATTGAGTGTGCGTATTAAGATCGGTCTTTAAATGTAAATTTATACAAATTTTTATCACAACTACATTCAGACAAAATAAATAAAATTATAAATATGCATTAAAATTGTAATAATAATATACATGCACGGTGATATTTGTAATATTTACAACGAAAAACATGTATATTTTTTTTAGAAATAGGTTTAACTAGGTTAATTCCTATTATCCGAAAGTATTATGAATCCTAAGCAATGTCATGAAAGTGAAGATACATAGCGAGCGTGTCTAAAAAGACCTATTAAAATAAAGTCCGTGTTTATTTGTAAAAACTGTTTGCATGAACGCGATGACGAATTTTTTATGTCAATAAGAAAACATTCGATGCTTGGGAAACATGCATTATAATGGACCCATTCAGCAGCTTTGATAAGAAGGTAGGGATACAGTTTTGTATATATTCAGCGAGGAAGCCAGAGGAATATTCACTTATTGTTTTACACTTAATAAAATTAAAGTAATTAGAAAGTTTGCTAACAATAACTGCAATGCGATTCTCACTGTTTATCTTTCTGTGCTACCTTTATTACAATTTTGCTAGTGCTGCTGATAATGGTAAAAAATTAAGTGTTGAAGGTTCTACACCTTATATTCCACTACGACAACAAGAACCACTACGAGTACAACAAACTATACAACAACAAGAAATACGAGTGCAACAACTAGAACAAGAAATACTAATAATACAAGGAAAATTAAATGAAAAACTAGTACTACAAGCACAAGAAGTACGAAATAAGAGATACATGAATTTAAAACAAGCCCACAGTGAGTTTAAAAACATATTTTTATGACAAGTGTATGATTTCTGCCCTGTTCAACCCCTTTTAGATCATAAAGTCCGAGATTTTAAAGCACGTAGAAATGTCTCTCCGTGCAGGGAGTGAAAAGTAACCTGAGAGGGAAAAATATAAATTATACATTAGGGTCGTCCAAAAATGCATAGAAATTTTTTTTTCACTCCAGATGACAAGAAACCCTCCCAAAAGTTTATGTTTCCAGAGAAAAAAAATCTGTAATTTTTTTCGAAATGGTACTAGTACCACGTGCCATTGGTCACTTCCAAATCCAATTTAATTAACATGGGAAAATTTTGATTGTAAAAATAATCGTGTTTTCTTATTTAAATGCAATATGTTGTCATTGTTTGGAGCAGCAAATTTTTTTCTACAGATATTATGTAATTATTTAAACAATTATGTTTTGTTTATTTTACAAAATTTTATTTGTTTAAGCAGTTATTTTTCGATAAATAAAAATACGAAATAAAATAGAACAATTATTCTTACAGAAAATATAAAAAGCAATAATGAATTCTATAAACAATAACATAAAGTTTATAGCAGAATTTACTACTCGTAATCATTTAATATTACGTTTTATTTAGAAAAAACGATCTTCAAGGTGTTTTTAGAAATGTAAATATTTAAACAAACTATATTTGTCTAAACGTTTAAAAAGTGGTAAATGTAGTCTTTCTGTACACTATACAGTCATAATCATAATTGTATGTGTTCTATTTTATTTTATTTTTTTACTTTAAAAAAATTGCTTGACCATATAAAGATTGTTTAATATAAAAAAAATTATTAAACAACAACAATTAAATTTCAATCTTTATAAAAAATTCTCATTAATTACCTGAGAATAATAAAATTTATAAATCTATATAAAAATTGATCAATTACTAAGAATTTCATATATTTCCAGAAATTTATAAAAACACTTGAAATTTAATTTGCTTAATTTTTCATAATGAAGCATTTTTATCTGTGAAATTAAATTAATGTCTAAAAATTTACGAATTCCGGACAACCACAACAATAAATTTTAAGAGCCGAACTTCTTATTTTCCTTTTTGTAAGGAAAAGCATTATCTAAAAAAAAAAGATTTCATGAATATATGTTGCTATATGCTGTTTCTTATTTAAAATAAAAATATTTTTGTTTAAAAATATAAATTATTACACATAATAGATTCTTAAGATCATTAAATTCATTAACAGAGGTCTGCGTTAAAAAAACGGATAAGAAAATTAAGCCCTACCGTTGGAGGTGTAGAAACCTGAATCCAGAACTCCAGGAACATTATTTTGTGGATCGTAAAGAGGCTGATAGTAAGTTCATTTATATATGTAAATATTTGTTAAAAATAAAAATAAAAATGTTCACTTTCATTTTGTAACTGCAAAAGTTTGTTAATCGGTAGACAACACAGTTTTCCTAAAATTTTTCTCTTCTTGATAAAAAAAATTTTAATTTTCCGCAAGCTTCATGAAGTTACACATGTATTTTCCTGAAGAAAAAAGTCTTTCTACAAAAGCTTGCCTACCTTGTCTAATTTTTTTTCTTGAACCACACTACAAAACACTTATTTCCCATTAAAAATATTTCCCATTTACAGAGCTCTGCATTCTTGGAGAATACCTACCATATTTATGTGATTGTAAAATACTTGAACCAGAATGTACGATGGACAACACATGTAAAGCAGTCACGCCAAAGGAATTACAAATTGCATTAGACGAGCGTGCAACGCTTTTGAAAAAAATGGGTCGTCATGACCAATTGAATCAAGAAAATCAATTGAATCAACATAACCTAGTGACTTATAATAGCCTTTTGCTTCATCATTATCCAGGTCCTCAATATATTGAAGGGCCTCATAATATTGGTCCTCATTATGATCCATTGTAATTCTGATATGTATACAATTATTTATAACAGAAATATAAAAAAAATCTTATTCAAAATAAAAGCTTCGCGAAGAATTTATTTTTTTTATTATTAGGTATAAATAAACAAAAACTAAATATTAATGATTTTTAATTGAATATGTCGATAATATGGTGTAAACAGCTATTTAAGTGAACAGCAGAAAGAAGATAAACTGTATGATGTAAGTTTAGAAAAAAAATGGAAGGGTTCAAAATATTTTGAAGGTTTCTATTCAGGGTGACCCTAAGTCAGAGAATAAAAACCTAGAACTCGTTTAAAAGATCGGGAATTTTATTAGTCAGCGGAAATTCTTGAAATGTCAGGGAAGATTCAAAAAAAGCAATTCTGGACATGGAAGACTTTGAAAGCATTTAAATAGTTCGATAATTTCTTGGTGTTTTTAAATATTTCATAAAATATTTAAATTCCTTTGATTTCCTTTAAATTATAAAAATCGATTCAATTTATCAAAATCCTTTGACAAGTTTAAAATTTTATAAATTATATTATAAATTTTGAATTCTTTAATAAACTTTATCCTATTGAAATATATTATAAGTTTTATGGCATTTTATTAATTTTTTAAAATCTCTTTAAATCCTTTGAAAGCTTCCCTCGGGTTAATGAGATTCGAAAATTGCGAGTTTGATGAAGACCTAGAGCAAGAATACTGGGACCAAGAGTTGAGGAGGGGCGATTGGATTTTCGCCTCAAAGGTTATAGAAAGCAAAAAGTTGGAATAGGCCGCAGGGTCCTTCTGCCCCTTTAAATCACTAGGGGTGGGTGGCATCTACCTAGCGCTTTTACAGGAAGGCCTGGAATTTGTCATTTTGCTACTGACGAAGTTATTTAGGGCAAGCATCGCTCTAAAACATGTTCCATCGTCAAGCAAGGACAAAAGATTGGCCTTTATTCCCTAATCTGGGATGGAGGGCTACACTGCTGCGCAAGATTTAAGACCAATCAGCCTAAAATCTTTTATTATAAAGACGATAGAGAGGCTGGTCGAGAGATATATCAGGGACGATTTACTTTTTGCCTTACCGCTGTACAGGGACAGGTAGAAACGTGACTCCATGCTGCTGTGGCAAAATTGGAGCAGGAGTTGGAACAAAAGGGGTATGATGTGGGTACGTTCTTCGATATGAAGGGTGCCTTCAGTAATACTCCTCCAGAGGTCGTCTGCCGAGTCTTTGCGGTGTGGTGTGCCAAACCAGCTGGTAACCTCGATAGGTAACATGCTACGCCGAAGAAGACTCGACACCAGGCAGGGCGAATTCTTAGTTAAAAAAGTAGCGCCACGGGGATGTCCACAGGGGGTTTGTCTTGTCGCCCCTACTGTGGTACAGTCTAGTGGATAGCCTCCTACGTAGGCGTAGAAAAGGGCGTTATTATACTTAGGGATGTGCGGAGGACTTTGTGATTCCAGTTATGGGGGCTCATCTGGAAACGTTGATAGGCGTTACCAGGACGGCGCTGCGCATCGTACAACTCTGGTGTGATAGCTCAGGGTTTTCGGTAGATCCGGAAAAGATCAGTATAGTCATTTTAACAAGGGATTATAAGATGCCAAGATGACTCGGTTAAATATCTGAGAGTATTCCTAGATAGTAAACTGAATTAGGCAAACCACCTGGAGATCCAAGGCAGGAAATTCGTCATGACCTTTTGGATGTATATGAGATCTTTTAGTTTGACGTTGGAAATAGGGCCTAATATGCTTGCATGTATCTACTCCGCTATCCTTAAACCGAGGCTTCCTAATGTGGCAATGATTTGGTGGCCACGGGCAGATCTTCAAACGATGCAGGACAGGCTTCGACGACTACAAACGCTAGAGTTTGGAGGTTTCACGGGAGTAATGAGGACTACGACCACAGTGGCGATGGGCTTCATGCTCTGCGAAGAACCCCTACACCTCGCGATAACTGTAAAAGCGGCTCTCACGATAGGCCGCCTGTTGACAGTAAAGACGTGGACTTCGGGTACTAGACACACTAGGGTTCTGAATGCCGATACTTGAGATAAGGCAGGATAAAACAACAAAACGCTTTAACTATGCCAGGGCTTTCCGCGTCTGCACTCGAAGCAAGGGTGCGTGGATAGGTAATGGTAACCCACTTTTCCAAGTGGAAATTTGGTATACGGTCGCTCCAGGAGAGCGGTTGTTCAGGAGCAGAAGTCTATGAATCATGATCACTTTGTTATTGATCCAAGCCACCCGCCAAGTCTTCAAGATGCCCTTATTCATAACAGGATGTGATATTTATTCTAAAAAGTACGATGATTGAGAAAGATCCAGAAATGCCTCACGAAAAAAGAATCGCAAGAATCGCCCCAAATTAAGTGTGCGTATTAATACCGGTCTTTAAATGTGATTTTGGAAACCATGAAACTGCTACCTAGTCTTTATTAAACATATGCATCAAATCTCAAGTTTGTAAAATTTTTATTACAACTACATTTACAGAAAATAAATAAAATTATAAAAATAAATAAACTTGTAATAATAATATACATGCACGATGATATTTATAATATTAAAAATAAAAAACTTGTAAATTTTGTTAAAAAATAAGTTTAGTTAGGTTTATTTCTATTATCCGAAAGTTTTATGCATGCTACGCAATGTCACAAAAGTAAAGATACATAGCGGGCGCGTCTGAGAAGATCTATTAGAACCAAATATGCGTTTATTTGTAAACACTGTTTGCACGAACGCGACAAGGCAGCAGCTTGGATAAGAAGGCAGGGATACATTTTTGTATATTTATATAAAGCGAGAAAGCCAGAGGAATATTCACTTATTGTGTTACGCTCGCTAAAAGCAAATTAATAAGAAAGTTTGTTTACAATAACTGCAATGCGATCAATAATGTCTATATTTCTTTGCTACCTATTTTACAATTGTGCTAGTTCGGCTTATAAGGGTAAAAAATTAAGGTATGAGGGTTCTAAACCTTATATTCCACTATGACATCGACAAAAAGAACGACCACAAGAACCACTAAGAGCACAAGAAATAATACAACAACAAGAATTACGAGTGCAACAACTAGAACAAGAAATACTAATAATACAAGGAAAATTAAATGAAAAACTAGTACAACAAGCACAAGAAGTTCGAAATAAGAGATATATGAATTTAAAACAAGCTCGCAGTGAGTTTTGAAAATATATTTTTATGACACATGCATGATTTCTACCCTATTTGACCCCTTCTAGATCATAGGGTCAGGGATTTTAAAGCACGTCAAAATTCGTGCAGGGATTAACGATAATTATTTAAAAGTTTCATAAACTTACCAAAATTTATAAAATTTGGGGAAATTTATAGTAATTAATCTTGCTTCCTTTATTTGAAATCTTATTTGGGCCGAAATCTTTTTGATTGAAACTTCAACTATTTGCTTGAAATTTATGTAGGTATAGATTTCTTATGTACGCATAATAGATTCTTAAGATCATTAAATTCATTAACAGAGGTCTGCGTTAAAAAATCGGATAAGGAAAAGAAGTTGGAGATGTAGAAACCTAAATCCAGAACTCCAGGAACATCATTTCTTCGATCGAAAACAGGCTGAGAGTAAGCTGATTTATTTATGTAAATATTTATAAAAATAAAACATAAAAATTTTGCTAACCTTCATTCTGTTACTTAAAAAGTTGGTTAATCGCTAGACACCACAGTTTTCCGAAAATTTTTATTTTTTCTACAAAAAAATTAGATTTTCCGCATACTTTATAAAGTTTAACATGTATTTTTCAGAAGAAATAAGATATTATTGTACATTATACTCATTATCGACAATATTAGGTGAAGCGAGTTGGGTTTGCAAAAAACTCCAAGATGAACGAAATTGGGGTTTTATAGTACAAAATATATGAGGGAAGAGGTTTAAAGGTTGCAATGAACCTTTTTTTTAAGAAACAGTTAAAAAAATGAAGCAATTTTTTTTATCCGAGAAATTAACAAAAAAAAAATAAATAACTGTCAAAATTTATTTATTCAAAATTTTTTTTCCAATTAAATTTTTTTAGGATCATTAATTTTATTCAACAACTTTTTGAATTTAAATCTTTGTTTCACTAAAGGTTTGACAAAAAATATTGCTCATTTACAGATTTCTGCATTCATGGAGAATACATTCCATATTTATGTGATTGTAAACAACTTGTGCCGCAATGTACGATGGACAACACATGCAAAGCATTCGCGCCAAAGGAATTACAACTTGCATTGGACGAGCGTGCTACACTTTTAAAAAAATTGGGTCGTCACTACCAATTGAATCAAGAAAATCAATTATATAAGAATAACCTAGTGTTTTATAATAGCCTTTTGCTTTAAAATAATCCAGGTCCTTATTATAATCAAGGACCTCATATTATTGGTCCTCATTATGATCTATTGTAATTATGTGGGTGATTCTTCGATAAGTGTGATTATTAAGACTCAAAATTTTTGAAAATTTAAAATGTTTCAAAACTTGTGTTCTGGGTACTATTGGTCCTTTATTATTCTCAGAATGAAGCCTGTAACGTAGTTCCACTACAACTTTAATAGATCAGAAATTAGAACAAAAATTGAGAATTTCAACGCAACGTTACTGACATCTTAATCAAATATTCAAAGTACTTGCTTAAATCTTTTGAACATCTTGAAATAATTAAACAAATGATGAATTATAAGTGTTTGATAATCATACAGAGACATTTTCGTAGTTTCTTTCTTGATTTTAACAACCTTTGAAATTTATTCATAGTAGAATTAGAATAACAAGCTAATTAAAATCGTTTATCACAGTAGTTTATTTGTCCCATCGAGAAATTTTTACATATTATGCCAGGTTGATAGTCGAGACAACTCTTCGATTTGAATAGTATTAGGCCAGAGTTTTCTCTACTGCAAGTATATTGGTGTTACTAACTGGTAAAAATTAGATACGAGGTCTGGCTATTAAATAACGAGACTGCGCGCGTAGAGGTCGCCCTAGAGAGGTGGGAGAAAAACGAGTAGTGCGTTGGATATCTGGGAATCTTCTTTATTCACGTAACAAAACACGTTTTCGTCACTATTATAGTTTTTGTGCAGTAGCGGTTTGAAACGAACGTGTTTTTGTCTCGTGCCGAAAACCATGTGTGACGAAAAACAGGAGCAACGTATCAATCTTAAATTTCTCGTTAAATTGAAAAATACTCCGACTGAGTGCTATAAATTGTTGCGAAAGGCCTATGGGGACAATACTCTATCTCGTGCGCGTGTTTTTGAGTAATGTAAGCGCTTCAGTGAGGGCCGAGTGAGCACTGAAGATGACCAGCGCCCAGGTCGCCCTGTCACTGTTTCAACTCCGAAAACAGTTACCAAAATCAAACAAATTGTGCGTGCTGGTCGTCGATTGAGCATGCGGATGATTGCCGAGGCTGTAAACGCCGATAAAGAAACGGTTAGAAAAATTTTACACGAGGAATTACACATGACAAAATTCGATGCGAAGTTGGTCCCAAAAAACCTGACTCCTGACCAAAAGCTCTTGCGTCAACAGGTCTGCTCAGATTTCCTTAGAAGGTTATAGAAGAAGATCCATGACTGATGAAAAACATTATTACTTGCGACGAAACGTGGATTTTTCAATACGATGTTAAAACAAAGTGGCTATCGATGCATTGGAAGACGCCTTAATCGCCCAGAATAAAAAAGGCAAGGATGTCCAAATCAAAATTCAAGGCAATGTTGATCGCTTTTTTCGACATTAGCGGTATCGTGATGAGTCAATGAGTTCCAGAGAGTCAGACTGTCAACCAGACTTACTATTTGTCAATTTTGGAAACACTGCGAGAACGAGTTCGTAAGAAACGGCCCAGGACAACGCACCTGCCCATAACGCGCTATCTGTGAAGCGGTATTTAGTCGATAGACGCACTTCAGTGCTAGAGCAGGCGCCGTACTCGCCAGATTTGGCACTGTGCGACTTTTTTTTGTTTCTGAAAATTAAATCTGCTTTGAAAGGGACCCGATTTCAGTCGATAGAAGCGGTAAAGCATAAAACGGCAGAGCTCCTAAAGGTCCTCACCACAGAAGACTTCCAGCACTGCTTCGATCAATGGAAAAAGCCTATGGAAAGGTGTGTGGCGAGAAGAGGGGAGTATATTGAAAGGCAGCATTTAAATTTTGAATAATTTTTATAATAAAACCCTTTTTCGTAACCAGTCTCGTTATTTAATAGCCAGCCCTCGTATTTTAGGAAGTTTTAAAAAAGATTCTAATGATTTTCTAATTTATTTTAATAACTTGAACATATTTAAAAGTATTTTCAGAATGTTTAATGGATTTCAAACAATTTGAAATATTTTAGGGAGTTAAAAAAATATTTCAAAATTTTTTAAATTTATTTCAACAATTTAAAGAGAATTCAAATCATCGTAAAGATTTCAGGATACTTTAAAAAAGATAACCAGTCTCGTTATTTAATAGCCAAACCTCGTATGTCATTGCCAAATTTTACTTGATCATCAGCTGAACGTTTCAGAGAGCCTCCAATGCCATCAGATGCGCTTTTTCCGTGTCCAGCTTTACTAAAATTATAAATTATAAATTGAATTTGAAGATAGCAGAGTGGAAAATATTGAGTAATAATGTATAACATGTTACGGTTCTGATATTGAGTTGTCGGGCCATCGCTGATAAAATGCATTTTTTTTATGATGTGAAACTGTGAGAAATAGTAGTTAAGAACTTTTTTTAAATGGACAGTAATTGCAATTATTCCAGTATGCAACGTACATTGTCTTCCTCTAGCTCCAAAATGGACAGACTGGACGTTAGTTCCATATTTGCATGGATAATTTTCACTGAAGTCGATGAGAACAAATAATTGATCTGCATTAAAATTATTCAACAACGTTTTAGTAAGTAGCTTTTAATAAAAAATTCTAAATTCATGAGCCATAAATGAAATTATTTCTCGTAATTATTATAGACTTCTTCTATAGTCCATGTTATTTCTATAAGTTTTTCGTGATTCATGAATACTTATGCTTTAATGTACAATGTTGGTGGTAGAATATGATCAAATTTATTGTATTTATAATTTTTTTATAAAACAAATCATATTGAACAACTTTCCGTCGATTAAATCAAAGTTTAGCAAACTATAAAAATCTGCAGAAAATAATTTGCTTTTGACTACAAATGAATTTGCAACGTCACACCCTACAGCTTATACACAAAAAATTTTTTACGCATTATAAATTATAATTTTATTCAAAAGGATAATGAAAGATAAATAATTAAAGTTTTCGTTGATAGGAATATCTTTAGAAATTATGTAGCTTATATGGTTGTAATGTTATAGTGAAAAGTTCGAGCGGCGCGAGATTTGCCGAAGAACCTTAACAGTTTGATGCTCACTTGGCGAGCCTGTCTTTGTAACGGACTTTTAAAGAATTTCGGAAAATAGCAAATAGGAACTGTCTATTAGTCTAGTATTATTAAACATACTGCACGTTTTCATTGAAATTCCTACAATAAATTTAAAGTACCCAATAGTTCGGGTGTCAGATGGCGCTGTTTTAAAGGTCTGAGCGGCACTCTGCAGGTGTATTGTCCATATCAAGACAGACCCGCCAAACGTGCATTTTCAAGAAATGTTTGTACGTTTTATGTTTGTAATGATTAACGAATTCCGCGATTCACATTGATAAAAACTCTTTTCAAAAGCAAGAATCCAACGACCTAAATTTGAAACACACCAAACAATCAAACAAAAAATTTTTTTTTCAATTAAAAACAAACATTTCAGAGAAAAATAAAAAAGAGGTATCAAAGAGAGAACACATGTTCTCTTGCGCCACTGTTTATATTTTCCTTCCCTTGACAAAGGTGCTGTATGAGTGCCAAAACGTTGGTAATGTTATTTTATTTTTTTATTTTTTACTTTCAATGTCCTTTTTTATGATTTGATAATGATTTGATAAAAGGAAGGCGATGTGGTGGGTTGCCTTCTCATTTTTCTTTCCTTTTTTTCATTTTTGTCTGAAATTTTTGAAAGAAAGATCTACAATATATCATTTAAACATCATGAGATACAATTCACTAATTGAGAAACCGAAATATAATAATAATCAACATTTCGCTCGGCTACAATTAATCCGTGAACGAATAAAAAATTTGAATTTTTTTTTCGTGAAAATTTATTCACTGGCTATAGAAAGTAGGTTGTAAAATGTTTGTCTTTTTCAAGTGTGCCAGAAGAGAGAAGGAAATTAGATAGAGATTGGGTAGCATTACTGTAGGTTTAAAAAATTGTATTTTTTCCTATGACGATTCAGATTCTTATTTACGTGAATGAGCCTCAAAATTATTTAACTTTCATGAAGTATGGTCTAAAAAATTCAATCTGAATGAGAAAAAAATTCATATAAGGAATTTTTAAATTAATAGGCATTAATTTATGATATTTATTATTATAAACGTATGTAATTTAAAAAATTAAAATTAAAATTAAATTAAATTAAATTAATAACAAGTCTTATTTATTCTAGTAAAGTGTAAACATTGATACTGGTCCTAAAATGCGTCATATGGACACCACGAAAAAAAATATAAAAAATTTAAGTGAGGAACATTTTTGTGGCATATTATCAAAAACACCATTAACGAAGAAAATTGGCAAAAATCGTCTAAATTGAGTGTGTGCATGGAAACTTATCTTAAAAAATGTTTCTTTACATTACAGTAAAATGCTTCCAGCCCTTTGATTTTTTTTAAATCCTTTGAATCTTTTAAGTTCATTAAATTATTTTGGAATCCTTTGAAAGATTGTAAATAATTTCAAAATTTTTTGGACTTGTTAGAAATACCCAAAAATATTTAAATTTCCTTAGAATTCCTGCAATGTATCAAAAAATATTAAAAATTTCTTGTAGTTTCTTAAAATTTTTTATAAATATTTAAAAATCTTTCTAATTCTATGCAGTTTTTTTAAATCCTCTAAAACTTTTTGAATATCCTACAAAATCCCTAGAATTTCTAATTACTTAGGAATTCCTTCAAATTATTTAAATATATGAAATATTTATTTATTAATTTTAGATTTTAATTTTGTTTGTCTACTTGTCTATATCAATATTATTAAAATACTGATAAATCTTAAGATTGTGAAAAAAATGTCTCTATCTCCGCTGGGATCTGAACCCAGGACCTTCAGATCCTGAATCAGCTGGGTTTCATGTTTAGAAAAAGAAAAATCTTACAAGTATAAAGAATGCCATCGTCATCCAGCTTGTAAGGAGGTCGTGAAGAAAATTTTCTCGTCTCTCCGTAGCTCAGTTGGTAAGAGCA